>APFE031170369.1:119051-163532 GCA_000404065.3 Pinus taeda
AGATAGATATGGTCCATGACCAACATTGACCATAGTCCAAACCGAGATTGGTGGGGACAGTGGCCGGCCTGTTCCATGAGCGACCCCACTCATATATCGCTAACCTTATTACACCAATACAAACAGCTTCGCTCAACATTACGTGTCAACATATTAACCCACCGCCAACCATGTAAATATATTGATTAAGGGAGCCAATGGGGATCGAACCCACCTGGCTCGGGTGGGTCGGCTCGCCAACGAGCGTTCCCATATACCATGTAACAAAACGATAATTGTTATAAAAAACCACCACCAAATTCAAACAAACACCAACCATCAAATGACCTACCACCAAAAAACATATTGCAGATGGGTTTTGAACCCATGACGCAAGGGGGGTCCAACGCCCAAAGTCTAGCGGCTAATCAACACTCTAGGCAGGGAGGTCTTGTAATGTCCGTCACCACCTCATACTTTACCATTCACCCAAGGGGGAGTGGATCAGAGGCTGAGAATAGGAGCGTGTGCGGAACCAAGAGCTGAGGTAGAACTGCACCCAGTCTAGGCATAATTCTTGAGGCAAGAATATTCTAAGGGAATATTCCTTAGAATATTCCCCAGAATATTCCATGCAAAATCTTGGAGGAATCTAAAAGATTCACTAGAGGGTGATTTTTCATAGTGTTAGATTCATTCCAAGTTTATACTCAAATGAACCAAAATTTCACAGGGAACATGATGGCGTGGTCCGTTTCCTCATCTGAGCAACAAAATTTCAGGCATTCAACAGTCAAGAATCTATGTAGAACCTTGAATAATCTAAAAGATTCCCTTGGAGGCTAATTTTTGGCATAGGTGGAATGATACCGAATTTATAGTCATTTTTCATAGAATTGCACAAGGAGCGCAGTGATGTGCTCAGAATTTTCATTCGAGTAACAGATTTTTCGTCAATCTCTAGGAAGGAATCTTTGGGGGAATCTTCGATATTCCCAAGGGTCCATATTTTGACGGTGTCAGAAAGGGGTCATGTTTATAGTAATTCAACACGATTTCACACCACCATTTCAACACTGCAATCCATTTCGTTAGTAGAGCTTCACATTTTTAGGCCATCCTAAAAGTGGATGTATATGAAGCAGTGATTCCATGTCTTTCTTTTGATGTCATGAGATGATGTTTTTTTTGTTGAGATCCATGTTACCACTATGTTTAAGGATACTTGTATGCCATGTCATGTGAGAATTTATTAGCCTGTCTTGCTGGACGAGGGTGCATATGAGTGAGAGTTCCTATAGGAGGATTTCTTGTGGAGAGACATGCCACTTTAGTTGAGGGAATTTATCCTTGTAATGACAAAGAATATACCATGTGCATCATCATCATCTTGCAACATTTAATGAAGCAACCTCCCCACCCTTAACACTAGGCTCAGAGACGTAAGCCACACTGGGTGAAATTTGTTATCAACGTGTTTTGTGTTCTTGATTTGATGGTTTTTGTTATGTTTCCTCTTATTTACAGTATGCACACGTCATTTTCCATACTCTTTCACATGCAATTCTACTATCATCACAGAAGTAAAAGATCTTGGTTAATTTCTGTAGCTGAAGAGATCCATATCAAGTTTGGTATTAGAGTAGTCTTCTTGCTAATGTGAATTGCGAGTGTGAATGATAACTCGAGATTAAACGTGTAGCTAGAAAGACAATGGAGGACAATAGAGATCTCCACTAGGACCTCCTCAGGATGGCACACATGGTAGATTTAATGTATGCAAATTATGAGGAAAACTTGGCAAGAGAGGAACAAAAGAAATAAAGAGCAAAGTACGATGCTCCATCTACCTCCTTGAGCGAAAATTCTTCTTCTTCATCATCTTCGCATCATTAAGATAAGGAGATCAATAAAAGCCTTCAAGCAGAGAATGTTGAATTGAGGAGACCTATACAAGAAGAAAAAGAGGAGAATCAGAGATTGTAGCTTTAGTTACGAGCCATGGAAGAGGCCTTGAAAAATTTGAAGCACAATGAAGGCTTACCGAAGCCATCATCACCTGTTTCAAAATTGATAGGTGAGGTAAACAATGTTGATCATTCTTCAGTTTCATGCTCACATGATGCTATTTTTGTTGGAAACATGGAGGTACCCATTTCAGGAATTGGCATGAGACTCCTTACCAAGATGGGGTATAAAGGAGGGGGGCTTGGTGTTAATGGCCAAGGAATAACTCAGCCATTAGAGGTTGTATAAAGACTTCGATTTGCAGATTTGGGATACACTGAAGGAGAGTGCTCAAAGGCAGCAGAAGCTTCCAAGAAATTATCGAATCCACCGAAGAAACAGGATGATTGCAACACATCACAATCCTCCCATGACAATGCACATTGCATAGGAAGAGCTAAGGCAAGCTCTCATCACCGGGATTACACCAGAGACAGTCAAGAGAGGTATAAAAAAGTCTCAATATTGTAGAGTTCATTTTGATTAAAAGCATATTATTAATGATTAGCATAAATCATGGCATAGAAAACCATGTAGTTTTTGTGGTTTGCATAACCATGTGGTTGTTGAGTGCTGGAAGAGAATGGCAACACGAAAGAGGATGAGGCATGAAAGACCTTCTCCACATTAGGGAAGGAAGAAGGTTAAGTAGTTCTAGAGGAAGAATAATTTTTGCAATCAATACAACAAAGGTGGACATCAAGAGCCACATGGTGGAAGCTCCATCTAGAGAAGCACCTCAAGGACAAAGCATCTGTGCAGGAACCAGTTGGGAAAGTTGTTCAACAAGTGAATCTCCACATTCCTGGTGGTTGACTTTGTTGAGTAAGAGATGGTTTTACTAGATATAGTAGCTTACCATGGCCACATTTTGTAAATCATGTGTTGCAATATAATTGTAAAAGTGTTGATTTGTTTTCCATCACTTATTAAAAGCAACAATGATGCTTTTGCCTTTTATTGATAGTTGGGGTATTGGTTTCTATTACGATGTAAAATTGACCAAAAAATGTGTGTCATAAACTCGTGGCAAGTATGGGAATGTTTGGGTCATTATTGGTCATGTAATTGAACATGTAGTTTGCAAATATTATACTACAGGTTTGTAGAGGATGTAGGTGTCGAATCATCACTTATGGCTTGGAAGAACAAGGGTGAAGGAGAAGGAGGTGTGGTCTGTCAGGACACTTGTGGTGCAAACAATGTAACACAATAGTTGTAGATTATGTTCATGCTTTTGGAGGACCAAAATATCCTCAGTGGGGAGGAATGATCCAGGTGGCTCAAAATTGCTCAAAAATAAAAGTTCTCGTATTTCACCTAAACCGGGACCAGATCATAGTGCTTGTCATCCTGATTCCAATGATGTGAATGACACTCAAATCTGAGTTCATATGCTCAAGATATTCACAGTCAACATTATGGTCAAACTAGGCCAAGTGGCAGTGACTAAAGAGGAAACAATTTGGAAAGTGGTCGGTGCAAGGAATCCGACAGTCAGAATGGGTGAATTTGCTGCCTCCTTAAATTTCTCGGTAAACCCAAAAATCCGGTGGAAAGATTTTAATTGTTTCCACATCCTCCATGCTTAAATATTTTTCCATCCATTCCTCTTCAGCTTTACTTATGTCTTCTTCCTTAGGCGCAAGACTTGAAATCTCTTTGAGCATATATTCATAAAACAATTCTTCATCCTTAGTGGTTACTTCATCTCATATTCTTGAATAACATTTTTGCTTCATCCTCCAAGAAGTAAACGATGTAATCTCATCCTCCTCTAGATTAGAAAATAAGGATATTTTTTCCTCAATTGCCCTTAGCATAATAATTTCCTGATCGACTATGACCTCTTCAAATTCATTAAATATATGATCACATAAGTACCTTTCTATTCCAGTGATCTCCTCAAGAAATCTCATCTCCTACATAAACACATGAGCTAAGTGTTGATCACCATCTGTCAAACTCACAAACACACACAAAATGTTAGTTTTAAAAATATAAGCCTCTTCCATCAAGGCTTCAACTATCTATTCTTCCTCTTGTAGATTGTCTATGAATGCCTCTTCAATTTCTATGGCCTCTTCTATACCAAAGAAAACATCTCTTTGCAACTTAGCCACTCTGAGTCCCTTCTTCAATTTGTAGTACTTCCTCTGTTTTAACTTCCTCTGTAAAGAAGGCAATCTTACCTCCTATTTCCTCATTCTCTAGCCATAACATACCCGCTCTACAAGCTATTGCTCCAGATTATCCAAATATGTACCCAACTCAGCCTATTCTCTCTTTCTCTCTTCTCCAATAATTCTATTCTTCATGCCTGCTTATTTGGCATGCTCTTCCCTCTCATTCTCTTGAATCATGTATATGACTATCCATAGCCATTTTTAGCTCTTTATTTTGTGAAATTTCCATATCTGCCGGTGAGATGCTAGAAGCCTTTCTCCTTATCTCTGTAATAATCTTGTTTATTTCTAACAAAAACAAGTTCTCCTCTCAGTCTCTTCTCTTCCTCTCGACAGTTCTACCCACACCCACTGTAGAACTATCTTTCAACTTCTACCCAACCTATTTCTCTCTTGGAAGTTGACCTACTTCCTATATTCTCTGTAATAGAAACCTTTCCTCTTCTTTTGGAGTACCTCTGCTCCTCATCTTCTTAATTTTTTTTTTTTGATTCTGCACTTCATCTGATCGCTTTTCCTCTTCAAGAACTCTGTTGTCCTCATCTCAACAATCCCCTTCTACTATTGTCGAGTCCTGTCACAATCATTGATTGAAATATTTGGTTGCTTCCTCTCCTATTTTGTCATAGCTTCACTATTATGATTCCCACCTCTTCTTTTATGGTTGTTATCCCATTTCTACATAATAGTCTTTCTCTGTATGATTGTTGCTTCCTCTGTTGTGATTGTTATTCATTTTTTTTTCCATTCAAAATTATATATAAAAAAATGAAAACTTCATCAAATAGCAATCCCCCTAGTTCACGCCTTGGACCAATTCCTTTGCAAAACTAACTAACTCTATTAAGAGCATACTAACACCCTTACTTCTTGTAATCACCTATAATATTCCACCTCTGTTGGTTTACAATCTTCAATTTAGGTTTACAATATTTCTTAGTACCCTTTGTTCCTAAATTCAATTCAATTTTTCAAAACAAAATGATTACCTGTCAAGTCTTAAACATGAACATTATTTATGTCCTTCCAAAGGCTATTATTCGTTCTTCTTTGTTCCATTCTTCAAACTGTTATCTTAAATTTTGAAATTCTTCCCTTCAACCATCAATTACCTCATTGGGCTCCCCCATATATCATCCTATGATCACACCTCACTCCACTACCTAACTAGTCTTCTTGAACAATTTTCATTCAAAACATAATGCTCTGATACAACTTGATGCAAACCCGACCTCGTATTTGAGTGCAGGTTCACCTAAAACTCACTAGCCCCATCCTCTCCATCTCTGTAATAGCCCCCAAAGTCAAGATTTTTTGGTTATAAGTATGGATGCCCTATAGGATTCAAAATCCCTACTACCAAATCCCTTAATATTTAACAGTGGAGAGGCAACTTTATGCTAGTATGGCCAAGCATTTCTCCCAATTATGACCTTTATAGCAAGGCCTCTACGGTCCACATTAATCCTTAGGATCAACCTACATGAGACCATCTTATTTAATATGATTCTCATTCCTCTATTACATATTCCCCATAGCCAAGCTCCTCTCTGTTTTTGATTGCACTTCGCTGAAACTAAGCACTATAACCAAGCACTGTGCAATATTCAACATGTCCTGACATTGGAATCCCAACACAATGGAGAAAGACACTTATAAATGTTGTCAGGTTAGAACATTCGGGTGGGACCCAATCTACCACATGAGCCTTTTCAAGAAAGCTTGGCACGTAGCCTTGGGCTCTCCAAAATTATATTGTTGGGTTAGTTAGTGGTCGGGTTGGCTCCACCTGCTCCATTCCAACCTAATGGTGAAATTTTATGCATCACATTTAATCTTACACGTATTACCTCTAGGATGATGAAATCTCGCTCCTTTGAACCTCCCTCTAGGTGTTATCTCCATGATGATGTGTCCTAGTCCTTTCCTTCCTAATCATGTAGAATCAGGTTTTGACATGATCCTTTTGAGCTATTCTTTCCAGGTAGGGTCCACCATGCCACATAATCCCAACACTTCCAATTCTGTCTCCCGACACTGTTAGTTGTCATTCCCCAACGTTGTTGGTTGAAATACTTTCCTCCAAATGTTAATTTCTCCTAAGTATTGGGTCGCTCCTCTATGTTCATTCCACCTCTATCTTTGATCTTTGGTCTCCATGACTTCTCGGTACAATCCCTTATTTATTCCTCTGCTCAATCCTTTTAGAGCTTAATAACTCTCTTCACACATTCTCCATTCTCTGTATAGTCAATTCAATGTTATCCTGGTTTCTTTGTTCCTCAGCTTATGCATATTGCATTATAGTGCTATTCCATGACTGTGTCAACTCCTAATATTTTAATTGACTTTGATGTGGATTCTCTATGAACCCACATGCTTTTGTCCCTCCTGATCTTGCAAGGTGTTGTTCTGCCTCAGATTCCCCTTGAACTAAAAGAACAAAATCCCTTCTAAATGTTGTCTCTCTAAGTTTTTACACATAGGTACACCTTCCACCCTACTAATTCTCCTCTTCATAATGGAATTCTCAAGCCAATAAAACAAATAAACCAAGAAAATCTCCACACAAAATTGATAGGAATCTGATTACCGAAAAATATATATTTACACAGGTTTCAAAAGGCCCTCTTAGCCCGATTTACAACATAGGCCCATTCTAGCCTTAAGATATTTCTTGGCTTCCAACAAGTCTCTCGCTTGCCTCTACACACACATGTTCACTATTATATATATTTTTACATTTCATGTCCATATTTACAAAAATAAAAGGATCTTGAACTAATTTAGTTTATATCCATGAATATCTCACCAAAACCACTAAGTTAGGATTCATAGATCCTTAAATCTCTCTATGAGGTTTAACTACCTCTAGATCTATGTAATCACCAAATATTCTTGAGATATCTCTTTATAGAGAAGATACAATTACATCAATTCCTCACTTTATTCATTCATATACAATCAAAAGGGATTCACTAGGGGAGAAATACCATATCATGTGCATTCATATTGGGGGATATATATTGAGGAAAAAATGACATAATATATTAAGCATATAATAGGGGGTAAATGGTTTTTATATTGGCAGGTATAAAATTGTACCTTAATGTTAATGAAAAAATATAAAGAGGTATAAAAAATGTTAATGAAAAAATGGATACCTACAATATCTAGTGCAAGTAGGTGTTATTTAAATTCAAAAGGTGTATTGGGTTCATATTAGTAGGGGGTTAAATAATGTGATATTTAGAGGTATTTTCCAATATGTAGTCAATTTAACGGTATTGTTTAATATGCCATGAGCACACGTGATATGTTAGAGGTTCATTGAGTGAAGCCCCCATGTATACAATTTATCTAAAAATTTATGAAAATACAATAAAAAATTGTCACACACATACTTAGTGAAACAACTACCTTAGTAAATGAAACACCCCCTTAACCTAGTCAAAATACATTTTGAATTGGGGTAAGATGCTCCTATATCACAGGGACTAGTAACTCAACCCACCAAGGGCTCCAAAGTGTTTCTCCCAACCTAGGCTCTAGGACTAGTAACTCAACCCAAGTTGTTCCAAGGCTTCTAGAGCCTTTGTTCCAACCCACAACCATAAGGAATTATGAGCACCAACCAAAAAACAATCAAATGGGAAAACTGAAAACACCATGATTATCCAGGAAATGGAAAGGAAGGCTAAAACCACTATCAATCTAGGAAATCTTCCATGCCAATGAAATCACATAACCAAATAATCACATGCATACACCATGCATCCATAAATGAGTAAGGAAAACACACATGAAACCTGTTACTGACAAGGTAATGCAACTATAGTGGCTGATTCAACTGTTCCCTTCAACTTTCCTGCTTTCTTTTTCCTTATTTCTCCAAATCCAAGTGAATACTAGAGTGCTCCAAGCATGCTCTAGGAATGCTCTAAGCTTTCAAGAGTATAAGAAAATGAGAGAATAAAAAAGAGCTCCAAAAGTGAACTAGAAAAGGGTTGTGAATTGATCCATAGAAGCCTTTTATCATTGAGGCCTCTATTTTCTTCATTTCCCTTCATTTTTCCTTCAATTTCCCTCTCATGAAAATTTGTGACCCTTCATCTCCCTTTTCTCTTATTTCTCTTTATTTTCATAATTAAAATGTCAATTATTGCCTCTTTGCCTTTGCTAATGCCTTTGCCAATTTCCACAACCATTAATTAATCACCAGTGATACCCACTAAAGTGTTTTTCCCAACATTTAGCTTAGAATATGTGTCCCATGACTTTGGTTTTATTTTTATTTACATAGGAAATCAACGAGGGGTTGTTACAGATTTACAAGGAAAAATATTGTGCTTAAGTTTTATGATTTGTTGCTAGTTTTTTTAATGTATCTCTACGTAAATTTATTTTTTCACTCCGATAATTTTAACATGGTATTAGAGCTTAAGGTTTATTGCTTGGATACTTAAATTTGATGGATATATAAAAGCCAAGTGTTGGCTTCAAAGGGATACCTTTATTTCCAATGGTTTATTTGGCCTTGTAAGTGTGAGAGAGGCACACGAATATGGTAATAGGAAGGAAGTGATTTCAATAGAAGAACGAGAATGGATTCCTTAGCAATGAAAATTTAGAGTGTGTGGTGTCTAGATCAGGTTTGTGGTGTTTTTCATATTATTGTATGTTGTGTTAAAGGGCATGTCATCAAGGCTATGTGAGGAGGCTTAGGTGATGAGCATGAAGTGCAAGATGTGAGGAGGGCTAGGTGATGAGCATGAAGTGCAAGAATATGAAACTGGAATAGAAAATCGAAGGTATGTATTCATAGGTTGATAGGGAGAAAAAACATGGAACTCATATGGAGAGGATAGAATTGGGTGAGAGGATGGCCATAGTAACAATGAAAAAAATTATTATTATTTTATAATGGAGATAAAATTTCTATTACATGCACATGAACATACTATTGTAAGACTTGGTAAGGCATACATAATAACCTTGGGAGATTACAAATAAATTCTAGAGTTAGGGCTACGCGATATGGGGCATGTTGAATTATACCCTAGGTATAAAATTTTAAGGGGGTATGACCTGGAGGTGAGTGGGTTGGTTCACATGGCTGGTTTTGCCGGTTTCGTCAAGGGAAACTCAAGTCAAGTTTTAAGGGGGATTGTTACGTAAAACTTGATTTGGTGAAAGAGTCAAAGTTACTCAGTCTACATGATGGCTTTGGGCACATGTTATTGGTTTCCCTTGGTTTTCTTCCCGTGGAATGCATGTAATGAAGCCTTTAAAAGGATTGAGAAAAAATCATTGTAATGGGCTACGAGAGGTGAGCTGTAAAGGTTCACTTGGCCGATTTTTTGCCACAAAAACTAATATAATTTTGTTAACTAGTTTTTCCTTGGATTGAGATTTTCTAGGATAAAACATTGTGTTTATGTTTTGTGATTTGTTGCTAGCTGTTTTAATGTTTCTCTTAGTAAATTTATTTTTCTCTTCAACAATTTTAGCAATAAAGACGCATCCATCAAGTAGCCTCATTTTTTAATACTATGAATAAAGAATAGTATTGGGACATATGATTCTTGTCTCCAACAAGTCCTAAATTATCTTTTCAACATCCTTTTTTCTATGGAAATTGGTGTTGTTAATTATGAGGTGGTTGACTAGTTGGAATGAGAGGAATACCATGGTCATGCTCCATACATGAAGGTGCTAAACCTTACTACATTTCAAATACTATTAATGCTTAGAAAACTTGTTGTAAATCATGGTGAATGTCATGTGGTGTGGTGTTGACTACTTGTGTGACATTGCACTGTGCAATAACACCCAAGTCGTATTTCTTCAACAATTTGTCTATATGATTAGAGGTGATAATTTCAGAGGAATGACATGTAAACAACTTTAGGGTATGCTTTTTCTCTTCTTGTGTAAAGCTCATGTATATTTCTTTGAAATCCAATGTGATTGGTTCCAAAATTTGTAACCATTCTTCCCCATAATACTATTTCAATAACAAACTTATGAATTTTGAGCTGATACTCACTAATTTGCAGTTTCACATTTTCATATCAACCCCACCTTTCATCTACCACCATTAATGATCATAATTTGAAAATTAAACATGAAACATACATAACAATAATGCACCTCTTAACTATATTACTCAAATAAATATGAAAATAATTAAAATTTATTCAAATAAATATGAAAATAATCAAAATTTATCTTTAGGTCAGAATTATCGAAAATACCTTTTTATCATTAGTTTTTCTTAATTTTATAAGGTGATACTCAATGGCAAACGCTAAAACCATAGTGATTATTACGTTTCCATCTCATTCATTAAGTAAAACTGATGTAATATTTAAAGAAAAATTAAAAACGTTAATTTATTATATAGTGTTCATTATTTACCATACTAGGTGACAAAAACGATTATTAAACTTTTAAAAATTTGAATAAAAAAACGTCATAATATTTAATTGAAAAAATAAAAGTCAGTAATTTATGGAGTTGGGTCAAACAGCGTGTCTTCCAGCCATAGGTCGTGTCTGCTACTTTAACAGCCGCGTCTTCCACATTTCTTTAAATGCCTTTGTGAGCATCGTGTCTGGCTGGGTAGCTGACATAACCCGGGCCTTAAATCAACCTCTCAATTGCCAGGATATTTAACTGCTAAATTGAGAGGAGCGAGCTGAGCTTTCTCTATCTCTTGAGAATCCAGTCGAGTATTCGAAGACTGAGAGAAATGGTTTCAGAATCCAGAATATTTAATGAGGATCATCCTCAGAAGACCACTTTGGTTTCTAATGGATTGGGTACAGCTTACGAAGATAATGCTCATCAAAATATTGAAAAGATCGAAAGTGATGCAGATCAGGATGTCGAAGAAGTAAAAGATGTAGAAAATCAAAATAATGAAGATGATCATGATTTAGATGAAAATGAAGATAAAAATGAAGTTGATCTAGATGGTGAAGATGATGATTTCGGTGAAGATGATGTTGATGTTGATCAAGATGAAACTGATCCTGATGTGGATGAGGATGATCTAGAGCAAGATGATGAGATAGATGAAGCTAATTTTGATTTGGATGAGGATGATCTAGATCAAAATGACGAATTAGATGAAGCTGACTTTGATGTTGATGTTGATGATCTAGATCAAGATGACTATCCTGTTGAAGATGATCTTGATGTGGATGAGGATGATCTTGATCAAAATGAGGATCCAATTGAAGCTGATTTTGATGTGGATGAAGTTGATCTAGATCAAGATGAAGAATTAGATGAAATTGATCTTGACGTTGAAGAGGATGATCTAGATCAAGATGACTATCCAGTTGAAGATGATCTTGATGTTGACGAGGATGATCTAGATCAAAATGATGATCCAGTTGATGTTGATCTTGATGTCCATGAGAATGATGTAGATCAAGATGATGATGATTAAGGTTAACGAGTTAAAGTTTCAAATGATGATTGTCATATATCAAATTTAATTTATTTATAGAATGCATAAAAGTTTATGACTTTTTTTAATTTATAATTATTTTAAAATATATTATATATGATATGGTTAGAGAATTTATAAAGTAGGCTTAAATTTTTATGGTTAAGAATCTTGTTCCATGTTTCCTTATGTTTAATTTATATAATAATTTTTATATATTTATAATAATAATAAAAAATAATTATTTTAATGATTTAATATAGTAAGTATTTTGATACTTATTATGGATTGATGTTTATGGAATTTTACTAATCATTAATTTAAATAGTTGTGGTAGTAGTTAGAAATGGTCATAAAATAAACAATTTTCCATATTCCTTAGAAGTTCTCAATTATAGATATTATCATATAATGATAAGTGATAAGACATGAAATTATTCAACTTTATTAACCAATGTTATTTTTGTTGTTTTTTTTTGAAATATTTTATTATGTTAAATGACTTTTTTCTTTGAAATATTTTATTATGTTAAATGACTTTTTATTTAAATGTATATTTATTAAAATGAACAAGTTCAAAGTTGAAATTTTAAGAGATGCTTATCATTATATTGTATCAATTTTAATTTATTTGTACAATGTCTTCAAATATGACAGTGAAGAAACCTTTGTACCCCCTTGTACCCCAACTTGAGGTCGAGATCTCCTTTGAGTGTCAGGTTCTTCCAAATCAAGTTGAGGAGGTTTTTTTTAGGGCTAGAGACCTACAAATTTGCATATTATGATGTTCTCTCTCATCTATTTTATTTTTTCCCCTAATTGTTTTAATTAGTTTTGTATGAGGGGTGCTTGGGGGTGTTTAGACTATTTAATGAAGGCTAGAACCATTAGCTTTTGGATTTTTCCTTGCTAGAGTAGCAGAGGTAGCAACCACAGGTTTATCACCAATTGTATTAAATGGGTTCACTGAATTTGTGCAAAGTAGCTTGATTAGCTTTGGAAGAAATTCCATTTTTGTATGAGGGGTCTCCTCCATCCCTACATGGCACTGGAGGGAAATGCATTGATAACTAAGTAAAAAAACATAGAAGCAAAGGTTACAAAACTAAAATTCAGATTTTCTAATGGACATTTGGTATTATAAATTTTTTTTAGTGATTTAAATTTAAAATTCAAACCTACATTTTCATAAAATAAATGGATTACTACATTATACTATATTAATTTCAATATTTATAATTTTTTAAATAAAGTTATTAAATTTTACTAACTTATTAAATATAATATTTTTATTATAGTGTAATGATTTTAATTTTTGTATAGTAAATAAATTTGTTTTCTTATGGTTCTTTATACATTGTATGCACTGATTTCACATTTGTATGGTGGGTGATTTTTTCTTTAACTGCAATATTTGTATAGTAAATCTTTTTTAATAAATTATTTGATTTCAATGTGGTGTATGTATAATGGTTAATTTTTATAATACTTTTATATGTTCTCTTTTATATATGCATTCCCATAAAATAAGTTGTTGTTGTTGTTGTTGTTGTCGTTGTATAGGTTTTAGCATTTTGTTGTAGCGGTTACAACCACTTTTCAAATTTTTATCTTAGTTTTGTTTTGGAGCTTCTCTACCAACCATCCTCAATAACATGTCTTGTACTATCAAGCACATCAACTTTAGTTGTTTCATGGAGTCTTGTCAGCATATGCATGCAAGTTTGTTCCACCCCCTTCACAGGCAACTTTTCGGACTTAGTGTTAGTTGCTGGTTGAAAAGCTCCCTCTGGGAATTGTGCAATTTTGGAGGGGAACCAACCTTCCCTCCAAAAATTGCACAAACCTAGTTGGACACCCAGATAAGCTCCAAAATTGCACAATTCTTCTTGACATTCTTCCACTAAAAAATTGCGTAATTTATCCTAGGAGAACTGCTTAGCCCAGAAATTACGCAATTCTAGGTAGCAATCACTTGTTGCTCCCAGAAATTGCACAATCACTTTAGGAGAGCCAACCTAGCAGTTAGCATAAATTGCACAAATCTAGTGAGGCAGCCTGCTCAACTCAGAAATTGTGAGTTACAGTCAGACAGGCTTCCTTGAGAAAATTGCAAGGTCTGACCCAAGACAATTACTCAACTTAGAAATTGTTAGATATAGTTAGACAAGCTTCCTTGAGAAAATTGCAATGTTTGATTGAGGATAGCTACTCATCCTAGAAATTGTGTAATCCTAGGAGATAGTCACCTGTTCCTCTCAAAATTGTGTATTCCCTCTGGGACAACCATTTCTGCTCAACTTAGAAACTGCACAGATTTTCATCCCAGGCTCATAAACCGATGCATGTGCCTTCAGGTTGACCGGTTCCCTCCCGGACGAGCAAAACTGATTTGCATGCATGGAATACTTCTCCCAAGGAAACATGCAAAGGAATCCCTTGATTCAGGGATCTATTTTTAGCAGCCAGAGGTTACATGCAAGGATCATTTCAGAAACCTCCTGCTAATTGTTGTTTTTCCTAGATTTGTGGCATGTGCATCACAATCTCCATTTTATCAAAACTCATCAACCAGATGCTGTAGAGCTCATTTCTCACATCGACCTTGTAGCTCTAACATCCCACATTACATTTAGAATTCATTGGCACATTCAACTCAGCTGTTTCGGGAGCTCGCTTTTCATGTCTCGCACTGCATTTCTGTCCCTTTTCCTGTTTTTCTTCATGTGAGTATTGTCTGCTTGATTTCAGTGAGCGCTTGTTGTCGTTTTGATGTATGTTAGCTTGTGGAAGCCCTTTTTTAGTTTTCGTTTACATCTCATTATTGTCATATGCATGACATGGTTTTTGCACGAATGGTTGTTGTTGCAGCGACTCACTTCACACATATGCATGCTTTCTTATTTTCTAAATCTTGCACTTTTTGTTTGCATGTATGATCATTCACTCTTGTTTTCACTCATCTCATCATGCATTCAGGCTTCTCATGTTTTCAATTGCTCATCAGTCGACTTGTGCTTGCCTCGGCCCACACTGTGCCTTGCCCAGCTAGCACTGCGCATTTCCGGAAGCGAAGGCTTTGCCTTCCCTCCAGAAGTTGCACAAGTCTAGCCCAACACTAACCTCCAGGCTTTCATTGCGCAATTATTGGAGGCAGTGTCTTGCTGGCCCAAGAAACCGTGGAATGCAGTTTGTTGGTTGCATGTCATTATTGACTGAAATTATGCATTGCATAGTTTCAGTCCTTAGTAGGCCAAGTTGGACTGTGAATTGCACAGTTCTAGTAGTTAGTCAACCTCCTCATAACCTGGACTATGCCTTATGCAGTTTTGGAAGTTTGTCTCTTGACCTCCCAGCAGAAATTGAGCAATATTCACGATCAATCACATAGGTATGTTGCAAGTTAGTCCTCAAGTTTGTTTTGGTTTTCGACTTACAGATTGCCTGCCATGAGTGTTGCTATGTCTCCAGGCATCACAAGTGTTCGTATGTCTCTTAGGATCACAAGTATAATGGCCTTCAGGAGAGAAGAGTCAAAGGACACTGTTGAGAGCACAACGAGGGTTGTATCCAAGAAAGTGTCTATGAGCTTGCCTACCTATGAAGACATCTTTTTGTTCATAAAAAAGGACATTAAGATAATATGGCAGCAACATCACAACAAGCAACACCATTAGCAACAATAGAAGGCAACACACCTGCATGAAAAAAATGTGAGAGGACAGTTGTTGTGAACACAGAGGCAGAACAAAGTTGCAAGCTCAAGTAGATCCACTTGTGATGAAAGAAACTTTGGAGATTGAGGTTGTGAGGTGACGGAGTGACATGAAGATTGCGCAAAGGTAGAGAGAGAATAGCGAAGAAGTTGCATGTGCTGAAGCATCAACTCAAGGAAGAATAAGAGCTACAGAGACGAGAGAATGGGTTGCAGGAGGAATAGGTATAGCAAGGGGTGCAATGCACAGATGGATGAAACTGTGGCCACACAAGTTATAAATCCATCCCAGAAGCTGGCATGGAGTAGACAAGGTGAGTAGTGATGTTGATCGCATGTAAGGCAATTTAGCAGCATGCATGTCATTGTGTGTGTGCATGCGATCCCACCCATTTGGCACACTCACCGAGGCGAAGACAAGAAGAAAGTTCGACTGGAGATGAACATGTACTTTGACAAGTTGATGTGCATGGTCACCAGCACACACTTGGAGATCAACACAAACACTATGCATTAGTATGTTACTGGTCCAGCCACACTCAAGACGATGATGTGCATGCTATCAAATGAGTTGGATAGAGGGGCCATATTAGTGTACCCGAATGTAACGGAGGCAAGATTTCACTTTCAACATGATGTCACCATTGAGCGCATAAACACCATCACGGACGACCAAGCTTGGCATCAGTTCACCACATCGACCATCACAAGGATGTCAAAGAGTTGGTCTCACCACAACAGTCGGAGTGTGAGTTATGTCTTGCATGGCTTTCTCAAGCCATTTTGTCTCACATGGGTACATGTGTAGATTGTATGTAATCTCTTGTCAAGTGGAATTTCAAGTGTCGATAGTTGAATGTAACAATCATAGAGTAGTTGAAGAGTCATGAGGATAGATGAACGGTCACAAAGGGGAATGTCAAGGGTCACCCCACCATTTTCTATAAATAGTCCCTCATAACTCATTGTAGAGGCTTTTGGTCATCCAAGCTTCCAATAGGAGTATCTTAGAGAAATCTTGGACAACATTATAATGAGCCTTGGCTTCTCTACTGTGCAGAGCTAGTATATCTCTTTGGAGGAGCATGCAGTTGTGACTGTAACATTTCGCTATCAGAACTAGTGGTTGGATATGGATGTATTGTATGGATGGAACTTACACTTCTTAATATAATAGAGCCAACACGTTTCATCGATATGTCGTATTATATTCCAACTATCTTGTTTACTCTAAATGATATATGTAGTTGTTTGCTTACACATGCATGTAAAGACTATTCTGTATAAGTATGTATGAATCATACTGAAATGTGTTGATTGGTTTAACCATCACTTTGGATTGCTAGGTAACTTTATTTCTAGTTTGTGATGCATTATCGCTCATGTGTTCCCTTCCAATCCATGTGCTATCACAGGTTTCCAAGGGGCGCACTCACCCCACTTTCCATGTGTTAGAATCATTCATGCACCTTCCTTGACTTTTCGTAGCTGTCACACCCTTGCTACCAACAAGGACATATTACTTGCCTTTGTGTGAAACCGCGGTTAAGGTGATATTGTACGACCCACTACTAGGACTCCTACACCAAATGGTTTGAGGTCTAATTGGGACTTCTTACCTGGGAGATCCAATGATATGTTGGCAGGTACAACACCATCAACACATTCATAAATTTATAAGGTTAACCAAGTTGTTTGTAATATTAGGTACAATATAGAGCATATTTATTATGTACTTTATATAACACTATATTTCATGAATTCAGTTAGCTTATTCATTAAGCCATGTGTTTATAGATTTAGTCTTGAAAAATGAGACTTTTTCATGACCCTAATCTAGATTCATCTTTATTATTTCCCTCAAGTATTTTGGTACCTTGAAATCTTAGAAAGTATTGATAATTCCATAGGGAATTTTGTTATGATCTTAAAAACCCCAAAGTAAGATTGATGCATTTCTTATTCTTGCCTTGCTGAGTATGTTGAGTATGTTGGAAGTTGTTGTTATTGATGCCAAGTCTAGTCATTGATGTCAAGTTTAGGGGGATCCTCTTGAGTTACATACTTGATGCTTATGGTTTTATTGATGTCTTAGTTTTTTCCATTAGCGATGTGTTAAGATTATTATGAATAGGTTGTTTGATAAGTATCCTATCACTAAAGGCATTTTGTTTGTAGACAATTTTCTTAAAAGCAGATGAAAAATGCTTGGTTGAATATTCCTCTCAAAGATATTTCTAACAATATATGGAACTTAGCCTAATTCCCAAGGTTGAAGTGTTAAGGTTCAAACATTGTTCTCAAGGCTTAAGGTCTCATGAGGGCCCCATACAACAAAAAATGTGCATGCACAACTGACTGATAAATATTACCAACATGATCTAGAAATGGAGGATAACACCCAAGATTTTTTTGATGCAATTTTTTTTTGAGGAAATGGACCTACAAAAAATTCATGTGCAAGATATTTTAATGAAATGGAGAAAAGAAGACCCAATAACCATTCCCAAGGACCAAGTTCAAAGCATCACCATAGCACACATATGAAATCAAGACCTAATTCTTTGTCAAACTCATGAACAAGTAATAAACCTAACCGCAACTCTTCCTTTTCCTCTCATGGAATCAAAATAAATGCTCATAGAGATCAATTAAGTATTTTAAAAGAACTATAGAAAAGAGGGTGGAAAATAAATAATTAATTACTATAGGACTTAGGAGATTACTTGGGGAATATTAGTAGAGTCTCACCAATAGATGCCATCTTTCAACCCTCATATTGACATCATTAATGAAATTCATATCATGGAACACTAGGGATTTTAATAGGAAATCTAAACAAAGAATACTAAAAAGAAAATCTGCTAAGAACAACTTGACATCATGATGGTTCAGGAAACAAAATTCGCTTCTAAGCCTTTGAACAATATTTGAAAGAATGTCTAGAGAAACTATTATTATCTAGCTTGGAATGCCCAAGGAGCTCCAAGTAGTATTTCTATGGCATGGAACCCTTCATCAGTTACTCTTTAGGATTTCTTTGAATCCATGTCCAAAATCGTAATTTTCAACTTTCAACCCATTGGTTTAGTCAGTTCAAGTTTCGTAACCATTTATTACAGCTGTAATATTCCTGTTGACAAAAAAATATTGCCTCAAAACCTCCAAAGAGACTTAAAGCTTATAGGTGAAAATTATAGATTATAAGTGGGGATTTTAACATGACAAAAGATATTAACAAAAAGAAAGGTAGGATTCATAGACTCAATGAAGAAAGCCCCCTCTTTGTGGAATTTATCAATAAATCCAAACTTATAGATCTAAACATACACAATGAATTATACATTTGGAACAATAAGAAAGGAAACACATCTCAAGTGGCTTTAAGAATTAATAGATTCCTCATAGAAAAGTCTCTATATTTTAGGAACCAATTTTGAGGCTTTTATTCTCTGTTGCCATGGTTCAAAACACTAGCCCATGGTATTCTCTATGGACTAGATTGATAGTCTGCATAATAGGCCCTTGAAACTTAAGGATTTTTTGTTATGGCATATTTATTTTCTCTCCAATGTAGAGAAATGGTGGAAAGGAGGAAATTGGATTTAGATTCATTTTTTCTCTCATCTAGACTTTTCCATTTATGTCTTGGGGAGATAACTTCATTTTCTTGTTTTTCTTCCCCCATTATCCATCATTTGAATAGAATCATTCATTTGTTTTTGTCTCCATTCATAAAAGGAGATCCAACAATTTTTCTCTAACATATAACTTTTCCATTTTTTGCTAAAATTCTTTTCTGATCTTTAGCTACCGAGGAATTAAATTATTATTATTATTATTATTATTTATTATTTTTTTTTTTGTGGATATGTATACAAATACCATTTATTCATTTTTTTCATCCATTTAGAATCAAATTTCCATTTATAACAACCTCTCATCAGAGAAAACGTTTTTTCATTTTCAGAATTGTAGGTTTATGGATTCTTGGAGGAAGCAGATTTCCAAATATGCACTATGGAATCACATCATCTCCTATATTTTCGTATCCTCTGCCAGACCTTGGAGTGCTATGTTTGCTCAACTTTTTGAACATCTTTATAAGCCTAGGATCTTCGTTTTCAAAGGAATGTATCATTAGGATATGATCATCATTGAGAAATCTCATATTTTCACATTGAGGTTGTGGAAAAGGGTTTTGTGCAATTGAGCTTAGTGGAGGAAGGTTTGTTCTTGGATTGTGGTTCTCATGTTCAAAATAAATGACATTCTCACCATGCTGGGCTGCAAGTTTCTGCAAACAGACTGTAGTAGAACAGTCAAGACAGACAATAGAGTAGGAAGAATAATTGAGTGACTTTTCTAATGCAACTAGTTGGTTATGGAAACATGATGGTTTTACAGCACGCGGAAATCAAATAATGGCAGAAGAAGGGAATTCTTTAATAAGTGTAGAAGTAATAGATTATTTCCTTAGGACCTTAGGAACATGAGCAATCCATGTTTCTGGGAAAGAGAGGTCTTCCCATTTCATGACTTGTTGTTCCATCTTCTGATTTAAGGGATTTGTTAGGACCATAGTACTTGAATGAGATTATTTCCTTGGAGTGTGGGGTAATGTAGGATATATGGTGTTTGTATGTCTGAAATAAACTCAATTCTGGATGGAAATGTTATTCCTTTTAGATTTCATATGAAAACCAATAGTTTTGATCAATTTAAGGATGTCTCCTATATCTTCATCAAAGGCATAGATTGAGAAATTTTGATAACATTCAAATCAAATGGGAGCATTAGAAAGTGGGGCTATTGGAGTGGTTGGTCTTGTGCCAAGATATTAAAGGAATGCTTTCTTTGTGTAAAATATTCCGATACGAACCTGAATCAAGAAGGACTTTCAATTCAAATTTTTAGGCTTTGATCCTTAGTTTGATTTGAATATGAAATTTATGATGCTAAATAGCTAAAATTCTCCTAGCATTTATACCTTCAAAATATGAAGTATTGAACATATTGATGTTGGGATTTTCTCCCATATCAAATGAATCTTCTAAAGTTGGAGGTTTTAAGATAACAAATTGACCTTTTAATTCTCTATTTTCTTCTCTTTCCCATTGATCTATCCCACTTGCATCTTCCTCCTTTTGATTTTATAACTCTTTTAGTTTCCATTTAAACTCATACACCTCTTTTTTTAGAACGTTGATTTCTTTTCCTAAATCATTCACACTCAAAATTTGTAATCTTTCATTTTTGTGGTCTATCATGAATGATTTATTATTTCTCTCAAAAGAAGCGTCAATTAATAAAGGCTTCTTACTTGATGGCTCTAGAATTCTGTGATATGTTTCCATTGTTTTGAGAAATTTTTCTAGAAGGGATGTCTTCATTTCCCCTTCTGGTAATGCTTTGATTTGTTCCAGCATATATGCATCTCCATCTTCCCTAACTTTCGCCATGCGTACTTTCAGTTATTCTTTTATATCATATTATTCATCTTCATCTTCACTGCTTGAATCACTATTATCTTCAACATTGCAACTTCACATTTTAGAATTATTGCAGTTACAAGAGTCTGCAATCATTAGTGGTTCTTCTTCTAAATTAGATAATTCATCAATATTACAATCAAAGTATTAAGTTTTTTGAACTAGAAGAACAACACCCTTATTGTAAAAGGCGGGTTTCTTCCCTTTTTACAAAGAAATGAGATTGAGATGTTCATTTGAGCCACATCTATTACAATGAAAATCATTTCTTTATTCTTTCTGTCTTCTGATATGTTCTGTTTTTTGTGCTGACAGTTGTCCTCTATTTTTCTTTGAAGCTTCACCTTGTGGGCATCTATTAGCAAGATGGTATATTTGGAACAAGTGCCAACATATTTCTCTTTGTACAACTTGTAATTTGTGAGTTTCGAGTTTAATATCTTCTCGAGAATAATAATGGGTCTTTTCCCTTCTTCTATATATTTTTCCTATAGAACTATATCTTTTGGGATAGGATTTCCTTTTGGCTTTGAATATTTGTTTTTCTTTAATATTGTCTTAGCCTTTTTCTTACTTCTTACAAGATCATCTATAGTTAACCCATATTTTTCACATACAGACTTGTTGTTAGGAAGTCTAGACATTTTTTGTATTGATTTGCTAACTTTCGTATTAGTTCATAAGCCTACTATTTCACTAGTAATCAAATAATAAATTTGACCCCATGTATAAAATTCATAATGCTGCTTCACTACCTCTTTTGTTTCCAAATACTCAACAAACTTGCTAGGAATAACAACCAAATAAACTTGTTTCCATAAAAGGTTCTTACTATCTTTGACCTTATAAATTCTTTGGGTCCATTCTCTATGAAATTCATCATAACCTGACATTTTATTGCATTTTATATTAATGAGAATTAGAGTATGTTTATCAGGAATTTCTTGCTCAGTTCTTCACCAATGTTTTAAAATTAAAGTAGTAAGGGAACCTATCATATTATTCATAGGGTGACCATCTTCATGGTAAAATAAATTGTTGTTTTCATCTTTCATAACCTTTTGTCCATTTTTTCTATATAGTAGGAGAATATTATGCTTCCCACAATTTGAAAAGGGGCCCAATGAAGCATTGAATAATTTCTTTGCAAACTTCTACTTCACTTTTTCCTTTCATGCACATGATATTGTAGGAAACCAATATTTTATCCAAAACCTATCTGATCTGTCCAACAAGCATTCCATCAATATTCCATTTTGGATACCAACCATTAGCAAAAGTTTGGGATTTATACATTTTTCCCTTTCCTTACAAATCATGTGTTGCTTCTCTAATAGGTCGAACTTGAGTAACAAACGAGTGTTGTTCTTCTTTTGAAGAAGATTGAGGTTGTTCTTTGGGGAACAGAGCTAGAAATCTTTTTGTAGATTTATGAGGGGCTACAATTGTAATATGAGGAGTAGTATGGGAAACAAGATGAGAATTGGGAATCTTTTTTTCTTCTTTTCAGGTAATATTTTCTTTATACTTTCAGTTTTCTCATCTATCTTTACTAAAATGCCTCCAATAATTTCAAACATAGTTTCAAAATATTTATCCAACTCTTTATGATTTTCTTCTAATTTTCTGTTGCATAAAAAAACAATATTTTTAGTATCATTCACCCCATATTTATTTTCTAAAATTGAAATATTCATTTCATTTATATAATAAGAAATAGAATTTATTAACACTTGAGGATTATCAGTATGCCTTTTGTGAGCATAATCATTTGTAACAAAAGTATTTACTATCGTACCCATAAAGGACATATTTGTGCAATTTAGTTGTTTAGTAATAGTTTAAATTCCTCTTTTTTCTCCACTCAATGGGGCTTCTTCATTTATGACCAATGATATTGCTTTTGATTTCTTATTTTCTTATTCAAGAATGATTCCTTTAAAAAGGGGGAAAATGGATTTAGATTCAATTTCGCTGCTATCTAGACTCTTCCATTTATGTCTTGGGGAGATGACATCAATTACTTTTTTTTTCTTCCCCACTATCCATCATTTGAATAGAATAATTCATTCTTTTCTATCTCCATTAAAAAAAGGAGATCCAACAAATTTGTTCTAACATATAAATTTTCCATTTTTCTGTTAAAATTATTTTCTAATCATTAGTTACTGAGGCATTAAATTTTTTTGTTTGTGGATGTTTATAAAGGTCCTATTTAATCATTTTTTTCATCCATTCACAATCAACTTTCCATTTATAACAAACTCTCATCAAATAAAATATTTGTCTCATTTGCAAAATTGTATGTTTTCAGATTCCTGGAGGAAGCATATTTTCAAATATGCACTATGGAATCACATCATCTCCTAGATATTTGTATCCTAGTCCATACCTTGAAGCGTCAAGTTTCCTCAAAATTTTGAACATATATGTAAGCCCGGGATCTTATTTTCCAAAGGAGTGTATCATTAGGATATGATCATCATGGGGAAATATTATATCTACACACTGGGGATGTCGACAAGGATGTTGTGCAATTGAGCTTGGTGGAGGAAGGTTTGTTCTTGGATTGTGGTTATGGTGTTAAAAATAAATTAGAGCATTATAAGATAAAGTTGCTATCTTAAAACCTCCTCCTTTACAAGATGCATATGATATGGGAGAAAATCCCAACATCAATATGTTCCATACTTTTGATGTTGAAGGTATAAATGTTATGATAATTCTGGCTATTTAGCATAAAAAATCTCATGTTCAAATCACACTAAGGATTAAAGGCCAAAATTTTGAATTGAAAGCCCTTATTGATTTAGTTTCAGATTTGAATATTTTACACAAAGAAAGAATTCCTTTGATATATTGGCACAAGGTGAACCAATCTATAATTGGTCTTGGGAATAAATCCATGAATATGTAGTATGCATGATCCAAAGCAACTCTATGTTTTGGGAAACAATGTCTGGATCTGAAGTTTTTAGTTGTATAAATTCCCATCGACTGCATATTGGGAACACCCTTTCTAGCAGCAGTTGAACCACATGGGTCAACAAGAGCCAAAGATGGAAACGGTTGGGACTTCATCACAATTCAAGGTCTAGAACAAAAGGAGAACTAGGAAAATAAAAATTTTCCCTTTTATTTGAACTCCTCAATTGTCCACCGTGGTCTAGGTCACTGAAACAATAAAAAAAGAGAGAAAAATAAAAGAGCTGCAAAACATGAAGAGTAATAATATGAAGATTGAAGAGCGGCTCAAGACAAAATGGGTCAAGAAAAAAATATCTAAATTGAAGAAAATATTTGAAGAACTACTCAAAAAATCCTATAGCATATTTGGAAAAGAAAAAATATTTTGTGGAACTATCCTATAAGGATTCATACACGGGAAAAGCATGTAAAAGTAGGTAAATTCCAATGAATGCGCAGTACTAGAATTTATGTGAAGAAGATATTAGTGGACTCCTAAAGAAGGGACTTATTAAAGAGTCTCAAAGTCCCTAGAATTGATATGGATTTTATGTAAACAAGCATTTTGAACATATTAGAGGAGTTTGAAGATTGGTCAGAAATTACAAATCCCTAAATCAAGTGTTATCAAATGATACTTATCCCATACAACATAAATCCAATCTTGTTAAAGGAATTGATGGTGCAAAAAATCTTCTCAAATTTTGATCTAAACCTTGTATTTTGGTAGGTTTCTTTGAAAGAAGAAGATGAATTTAAAACAAGATTCAATTTCCCAACTGGACACTATGAGTGGAATGTCATTCCATTTGGACTTGAGAATGCACCTGAAAAATTCCACAGGGTGATGGATAAATTTTTGAAGCCTTATTTTGATAGGTTGATTGTATATATAGATAATATTTTAGTTTTCTACAATTCCATTGAACAACACATAAAGCATCTAAATCAGTTTTTATATGTTTAAGGATGTTGTCCTATTAATCTCCAATAAAAAGATGGAATTATTTCAAACAACCATTAAATTTCTTGGTCATACTGTTTCAAATTGTCAAATTGTGTTTCAACAACATGCGATTGATTTTGCAGACAACTTTCCAGATAATATCACTGATAAAACTTAATTACAAAGATTTTTGGGTGGCCTAAATTATGTAAGCCATTTCTACAAAATTGTGTTGCAAATAGATCGATTTTGAATGAAAGACTTAGAAAGGATCTAGCGCCATGGATAGAAAACCATACAAAAGTTGTAAGAAAATTAAAAACAATGTAAAAAACATTGCCTCTACTTCATGTTGCAGATGATGATTCACTAAAATTTGTAGAAACAGATGTAAGCAATATTAGATGGGATGTTGTACTTAAGTAGGTAAGATCCATAGACATAGGTAAGATTGAAGAAATTATCTAATTTGTATCTAAGATTTTGATGGAATCATAAATAAACTATGAAACCATTGATAAATAAATTAAAGTTGCATTGAATGCGTTAGATAAATTTGAAATATTCTTTATCAACAAATGAATCTTGTTAAGAACTAATGTTGCATCCATGAAGAAAATTTTAACAAAATAGGTAACAAAAGATAGTGAAGTGAAATTTGCAAAATGACAAGAATTATTTAGAAACTTTGATTTTTATATTGAGCATATTAAAGGAACAAAAATTTCGATCCATGATTTTCTAATTCGGGAAGATCTACAGAAGCCTTGGAAAGACACAAGTGAGCAGGAAAAATTTAAATCAAGCGAGCAAGAAAAATCAAAATCAAGAGAGCTGAAGAATGTGAAATCAAGCAAGAGAGAGTAAAGAGAGCGTTAGTGAGACTCAAGCAAGCATAAACTAAATAATTCAGGCAAGCATGACTAGTGTATGGTGATTGTTACCAAATGGACCAATGGCCAAGAACAAGTTAGAAAATATCCCGACAACATGTCTTGGCAAAGATATAAAGAATAATGGAAGCCAACCTGGAAACTATGGAGTACTCAAGTCTTGGATGTGAATATTCAACCAAGTATTGCACTAACCCAAATTGTGCCAAAAGTGTATGCTAGATAGACATAAACTATCTCTGTACCTGACATGGTATATGAAAGAGCACTCAGAAAAGTGTTATAAATTAATTAACGGAGCAATGAAATGCAAAAATATATTGTGGAAACAAAAATACATAAACACATAAAACAAGAGATACATAGATATTTGTGGTTTACGCAATTTGTCCTACATCCATGGAGAAATATTCAGTCCTTCCTTTTATATTATCTAACAAAATGAAGAAATACAACCTACGATAGATCCCTTATAATTTACAATATCAAATAAAGGATCTCTCTTTTTACTCCCCAACCAACCTTTTCCACACTAAAATTCATGAAATATATATAATTAGCTCATCCCTAGACTAAGGAAGTCTAAATTTGTCCCTTTCCCAAAGATAGGAATTGGTTACAACGCTTTAGGAATATAATATTTGGAAAATCTTGCCATATACTAATATCTAGGGTTTGGTTTTTGATTAACCAAAAATATGCTAATTGAAGAGAAAATCATGACATTGGTTATAGAAAATATTCAAACTTCATCATCAAAATCAATTTGGAGTCAATTATTCTAAGTTGGAGATCTGCCAAGTCGAGTTCCAAAAAAAATTAGAATTCTATTAGAAAATCTCGCTTGGCGAATTTGTGAAAAACTGGTCTCAAAGTGACACCTGTCATTCCCAAATTGTAACACGTATGTAACAATGGAGAGAGGTTTTTTTTATCTGATCCATTATGGACACAAAACTATATTTTTTTCAAAAATTCACGTATGGATGTTAGTAAAGTGAGCCAATAGACAATGACTGAAAGAAGAAAAAATATAGAATTTTATTCTTTGAACAATATGCCTCAAAGGTCATTTTATATCTCCCAAACCATGGTATATGTGTACAATAAGAGAGAGGTTTTTTTAATTGGTCCATTCTTGACAAAAAATTATTTTGGGTTTTCCAAATTCATCTCGAGTTGGTCAAAAACTAATCTTCAAGTTGACCACTAAAATAGTAAAAAACACAACAAAAATGGAACAAGTTCATCCTTTATGAACTTTGAGACCTCCTTGAATTATAAAAGGGTTGTATAGGTGATGAATTATTCTTGTAACATCACAGAAATATCAAAACACTTTTTATGATATTGCATCCTCCCATTATTTAAACATCAACTTCTAAAGAGAAAGCACAACAACTAAGCACAGTAAATTTGAATACGTTGAATCCCTTCAACAGGATGAGGCTTGAATATCCAAAATTATTAAGGAAATTATTCGAAACCATAACAAATGATTTCAATAAGTCTAGAGTCAAATTTCATGGTTAAACTGATGACTATGCAAATGCGTAACAATTTTTTTGCATTTTCTCCTTCCTTCAGCAAAAGCGCAATGACTTCTCCCTTTTCATATTTTAGATCATCGTATGGCATTCTCAATGTGATATGCATGTGAGAGATATCCTTAGGATCATCATACACTTCTTATGTAACACCTTCTCAATCTATAAAACTTTATCTCTTCAAAATATATACCTACACCAAATTTGCGCAACAAATGTTTTCTTGCATGATTTGACGTGATGTTCAGATCTTTGACTAGGAAGCATAGCTGATGGATGATGTGCCACTTCAGAAACCTCCTTTAAGCTCTTACACACAAGAAATTATGCTAAAAATTTGAATTTCTACCAAACCCTAATATTTTGATATTATAGTAATTTTTCCTGCTCAAATCTTTCTGTTGTCACCTTCACATATGTAGGATGGACATCCTTCAAGTGAGCATTTGATTTCATGCACAAAACTTCATTTTTGTATCTAGTAAGCATAGTTGAACCCATTGACCTTCTCATAAGCAGTTGGCAGACTACAGTCACACCCTTGACCTTATTTCTATGCGGCTAAGAGACTACAATCACACCTGTAGGCTTGCTTTCATGCGATTGAGGCTTAGGGTAAGGGAAAAATCTCTCTCCTGAGATTAGGATTTCACTATAGACCAACATTGTCAGAAGTTTGTCTATTAATGTCCATAAATTATACTTCAACAGTAAAGAATGTGCATATAATGCAAATGATAATAGGAGAGTGGATCTTATGGAGATATTCTCCTTTTGAGAAAACCACTTTAGTCATCTTGATTCATGCCATCAACTTGTCTATAATGTTATCATGCATTAACCGATATGTTAGATCATAAAGTTAGACTATATCACATATTTATCATGGTTATATCGTGTTATAATCATCTACTTCATCATGGAACCAATAATTCGAAAAGGGTTAGTGTCAAATAGCTAACAGGAGCATAATTCAAGAATCATGATGACACCATTACTTCTTTATCACATAACTTAGTCAAGTCAACGAAATCAATTTTTGTCATATGCCATAATTACTAGATACATCAAAGCATAACCATGGTCAACAAAAAATCATGAATATCAATCTCATTGTTACAATTCTGTCATCATGGATATCATGATTTTCACAAGCAAAATCAGTAGCAACGAGTTACCATTAGAATCAAGGAGCTATCCTTCTTCATGGAAGCAAGATATCTAAGATCATAGATGTTATTCAAACATAAAGTATACCAATATATCAGAAATCAATATTTCTAAGTAGCTTCATAGAATCAAGAAATTCATTATGTAAAATACTTGTTCAATATCAAGTGCACCATTTTATCATAAGAACCATGAATCCAAATCACTTTCATGTGAGTGCATGAACCATTTGATAAGGATAAATTCTCATCATATTGGGGATTACCTTGCCATCCAATATTACATTTGTAGCATAACTTTGAAACATTATAACGTGTATACCTTGTAGTATTCAAATACCTGTGCACCTTATTATTTGACATAGGAAACTTGTAGCACTTTGTCATCTTTTCATTAGCTGCCTCTTTACCTTTTCTAGTGCTAGTTTTTCTTTCCTACATCTCAAATGATCATCAAGAAATATCTTCTTATTACATCTCATCAAGGAGGCTAGAAACATCCATATACTTAGATATACATGTAGGAAGTATAAGTCATGGTCAAAAGAATAATTACATCAATAAGTCTAAACAACAGTAAATACATAAAGAAGCATTATAAATAAAAAAGCACTTATCTTCAATAAGAGGTGACAATATCCCTCTTGAACCAACCTTCAAGATCAATCACTATCTATTCATCAACTTTATCAACAATCAGGCCTACTAGAGACTATAACATCTAGGGCTTATCACAAGTTCTTGAGAATCTTCACATCGATCATGCTAGGTTTCATATCTCATCTTTTCCATAAACCACGGTCTCTCAAACCCTAACTTCATAATATCCATCAAACCCTAATACACAAATTTCCAAAGGTTTTCTTCAAACCTTATATTATTTTAGGTATCCTCCATATTCTCTTGCTTCCATAAAAGGTGTCTCCATGGGGGTGATTTCCATGACTTTTCTTCATCCCAACTATGAAACCTTGTTAATTTTTCATATGACGACAATGTTCTTTTCATTGATAATTACATTTATTCATTAACACATTAAGTTCACCCCATAACATCACGACATTTTTAATATTTACATCATTATTCAACAACTTATGCAACTATGTTGAAAGAACAATATCATCATCATCAATGTAGCGAAACATAAAGGAACAATAAAAGAAAACCATTCACACATACAGACACCAAGATTGGTTCGATACCAGGGAAAAACCCACTATGGGGAAACCCTTTCAAATTATTATTCTTATTAGATCATCATCAAATGATTGAAAAAAAGGGAGTACAATGTTCCATATCATCATCTATGTAACTAATTAGCAAAAATAGCTACAACATTCATAAATAAACCCAACATAACTTATACTCAAATATATGATTTTGAAGTCTGTAATGAACTGTCACTATCTACAGTCAACTGCCGAACCCAGTTGTCACTAAGTGAAATCTTCCAACAACTAATATTTAATCATTTAGGTCCTAGTCACAAAAAGGAGGAGTCATGTGACTAACTATAGCATCCCAGTCACACCCTTAAGCCTGGCATGTGAGCAACTGGGGTTAGATCTAGGTTGCGGAAACCCTAACTGCCACTCGGATGGATGGGGAGTTGTTTATGAGAATGGAAGGATCCATTCATAGAGATGGGCTTCTGTAAGAATTATTGTGGTCAACTTCCTCATGTGTTATGCCTACAACTGAGGTCCAAAGCCCTAAATTAGAGATGCTAGCTTCAGACCCTACAATTTCATCACAGAGTGAACCTATTCCTCCACGAACAAGCCTCAAACTTGTGCAAGCCAAAAACCAAGATGGAAGAGTGTCTCATGATGGTGTACAAATGAGGTATAGGTCAATTGTTGTTGGAAATTGGATAAACCAATTCTCCCATTGTGTTTCATGACATGGACTAACTGCCTCTTGTGGATCCTTATCTATGGAGAAATTATCATTGAATAACACCTGTGGGTTTTAGTTTAACGACAATTTTGATTCCAAAGAATTGGTATCAGGGCATAGCTCACAAGTTTGATACACACCCGACTCACGTTGGGGGGAGACTATTTTACATTGGATAAACCAATGCTCCCTTGTGTTTCGTGACATCGACTAACCGCCTCTTGTGGATCCTTATCTCTGGCGATATGATTGTTGACTAACACCTATAGGTTTTGCTTTAATGGAAATTGTGATTCCCAACACTTGTATTTATAGACTTCCAAGGGTGTCCACTTTGCTTTAGGTTTTACCTTTTCAAATGTGCACATGTGGTCTTTTATTCATAAGTATGCTTTCCCTTATTTATTTTGAGTGATCTTTAGGCTAATTTTGGTCCTCTCAAAAAGAGGAATTAAATCTAATACTTATCTTCATTAAGTTAGCTTTCCAAATTGGAATTTGACTACAGTTTAATATCTTAACACTCCCACATTCTCCCTAACATCCCGCAACAATCTATCAACTTCTTTGGTTCTCTTTCTCCCCTCTCTAGAAGATTCTAGTTGATTGAGTGCCTCCACTCTACCTCATGTCTGCTTTGTTGCATGTGGTTGCTCCACAAACTGTTGAAGCTCATCCTGAGGCTACTCTTTGGATTTATAAGCTATTTCTTTAGTGGGATACTCAAATCTCATTCCAAAGAGCATATCATAGCCTTGTCCTCATTGAACTTGACATCTCTCCTTACAACTATCATCCTCAGTGAAGGAACATACACCTAGTAATTTTGTGGAGTTTCAATGTATACTACAAAAAATCCTTATTCTTCTTAGGCTCAAGATTGTTCCTCGAATCATTAAAGACATGATAATAACCTAAATCTCCCAAAATTCTGAAATGAGACAGATGAGTCTTTCTCTTAGTGAAATATTCCTCCATTGTGATCATGCCAAGTATTCTATGAGGACATCGGTTTTGAAAGTATAATTTAGTGTTTCATGCTTCCTCCGATAGATGTAATGGAATCCCCTGATCATGCAACATGTCTCTTGCTGCTCAAGGCTAATTCCCAAGGGAAAAAATTGAAATATTGGTTCTAATTTGATTTCAAGGCTATGATATGATGTAGAAATTTGATAGAAATTGAAACTTTACAAGATTTCAAACTGAAACACAAGAGACAAAATTATACTATACTGGTCTATGGAATGGAAATAAAATTTAGAACAACATGCATAGACATGCAATAAGAAAAAACATAAATACACAGTGATTTCTAGAGGAACCTAGCTAGGAAAGACCCCTCAAGCCTCTTTGCATTAATTAGTTGAATAAAGAAACTATTACAATTGCTTGCTCTAGCTCTGAGCACAACCTACGAAAGAATAATTGTTCTCTTTTCTCAATGAGAAAATCTGGCTAACACTTGGCTAATTATTTTCTCATCTAGCCTCCTATTTTTTTGCACAATTCCTAAGGAAATTAGCCCCTAAAGATAGGATATTTTTCCAATTTTCTTGTGCAATTCCCGATGATTGATCACCTGACTACATGTAACAATTGTACACTCAAACTAGTATACAACTCATGTTACAATGCGTTGTCATCTCCACTTCAGATAAGGAATTCAAATTCCATGCATTCATTATCTATCTTGGGTTGATTGATCAGTGAACTGATAAATCTTCATGTTAGACTAGTGTCCTACAACACAATTGACCTTCAACTAACTCCAACAATAGTTAGAGGTCAATTAATTGAATACAACTGAAAAAAAACTAAACTAGGTTGCTAAAATTTAAAAATCACACATCCATAACTAAACTCCAAACCCTCTAACTCGAATTTAGTGAGCTAACTAAGTCACAAGGTCCATGTCACACTAGTTAACTACCTCCAAGTTCTTGTTGATGTGGATATTTGATTTACTCAATTTTACTAAGGCTAAAGTTAATTTGAGCTTTTCTCTCTGCATGTTTAGCATATTTCCCCTTCCAAAACATTATCCCTTATGGACAGACCTACTCTAGCACAACAAATGGATATTTACCAACTTGAACATCAAATGTGGCTTGATTGCTTCTCCCATTTCATTGGTACAATCTCTATTGTTGCCCCCCATGCCTCTCCCTACACTTATTCTAAAGTCGTGATAGTTCGATCTTAACCTATGGTCCTGAGTCACACATGTATTAAAAGATATCTCTAATGATTTCTTAGCAAATATTCTTGGCTTTTCGCACCCCACCCTTCCCCTTTGATCTTGATTCCCACATTGTATTTCGTTATTGACCTTAATCATCTCCCAACATATCCTTCACCACACCCCACCCCCCCCATGCCCCCTTACAGGTGTTCCTCATCCCATTGTATTTGTCTAAAATTACAATATTTGATCGCAGTCTAAAAACATTCCAACTTTTGGGTTTTATTTCTTTGGTGAGCTCCCTTTAGGGTTTGATATAACTTGTGGGATGACTCCCACTAGGGCCCTAACTTGGAATCCTCTCATAGAGGTTGAAAATATTTTTTATCTATTTCCAAAATGAATGAAAATGCTATGATTCAATTTGGTACGCAAAAATCAATCCTAGAGGCCCTCCTTAGAGATTTAGCCCAATTGCAAGGTCCAAAATAAAGACCCCCTCTCTAACTTGCAAGGGTTCAACTTATCCCTCCAAAAAATTAGTTATCAATCACCTAGTGGATGCACATTATCCTTGGGTCTTATTTCTGTAGAAAAAAAATGGACGATGGTAAAGCCTCTCAAATGATATTAATCACACTCCTAACTTAGGATTTCTTAGACATTGCTTCCATGGGTAGACCAAGAGGACTTATTATTGACTAGTGAAAGAGTTCCTTGAAGATTTTATCAACACGGTCGATTAAATATGTTTTAACGGCATAACTTCACTCCAAGGAATTAGATATGTCATTGCTTTGTCTCAATGTACACGGTCCCTATGTAGATATAAAAGAGTTTTGAGAATATATCCTTTATAACCCTCTTATTCAAGAATGTCGTGTCATATATGGGGGGAGCCTCAATTTTACTCTAAGGGCATGTGAGATTTGGGGCTTTTCTTCTCATTTAGATCCTCTATTGGATTTTCTTTCGGAGCACATTGAGGAGGTGTATTTACTTGATATTTAGCCATCATAACAACTACTCACATGGAGAAGTAATAGGGTGGGTGAGGTCAAGATCTCAAAAAATTAGACAAATTATTAATATCCAAATATGTTCAAAGAACAATATCAAAACTTGTCAATAGGTCACTAATGGTGGTGAATGATATCACTTCTCCACACATATGGAGACTCACTTTTGGTGATAACCTAGATGAAGTGTTTCTCTAATTATGCTCTCGAAGAACTATTATAGAATATTCAACATTTAGTCTCTTCTTTCTCACATATCAATTATGATCATGTTCACAAGGAAAAAAAACCTCTCAAAAATTGGATTGGGCTTGGACAATAGCATGTGGAAGGTTTTTTTTTTGTTTACATGGAATGAAAGCACTAGAAACCCTAGAGTAGTTCCCTAGATTTCATGGATGGTAAATTGGTTAAACTGTCGACTTCATGTTTGGATCTAGACCACTTGAATTAACCCTTGAGGCTATCCTAGCATATGGAAGGTTACATCAAATAAAGAAGGTCAACAAACATAATATTTTCACAAATCTTAGTTCTAATTAGGAATACAACAATAAGAACACTAGTGATTTTTTTTTTTTTTTGCATCATGACATGAAATATGTGCATAGTATACGTTTTTTCTTTTTTTCTTAACCAAATTATTGTTTCAAAATGATTTTTGGGTCTGATAAAATATTATATATTCAATTTGTAATTTTATTCTTTTAAAATATACCTTCTTTTTTCTTTTCCTTTTACTTGATCAACCTAGATAATGGATTCCATTATTTAGAAGTGTAAACATTTTCTCAAACAATTTACTGCTTTTTAACATTCAATAAATTTGAAATTAATATTATAATTGAAATTTATTATTAAATTAAAATAATCTAAAGTTAATTTTTTTGTAAATGTATTTTCTAACTTATTACCATTCATTCTTTACAGGATGATAAAGAACATATACAGGATGATATATTGGAGGAATATGGAGATAATCTTGATGATGATAATATATTTTATTTAAATGAAGATGATGTAGATCAAGATGACGATCCAGATGAAGTTTCTCTTGATGTCCATGAGGATAATATGGATGAAGTTGATCTTGATCTAAATGAAGTTGATATAGATCAAGATGATGATTTAGATGAAGTTGATCTTGATGTGGAAGAGGATGATCTAGATCAAGATGGTGATCCACATGAAGAAGATGTAGATCAAGATGAAGTGGATGAGGATGGTTTAGATCAAGATGATGATCCAAATGGACTTGATCTTGATCTAAATGAAGATGATGTAGATCAAGATGATGATCTAGATGAAGTTGAACTTTATGTAGATGAGGATGATCTATACGAAAATAATAATTTAATGAAGTTGATCTAAATGAAGATGATGTAGATCAAGATGATGATCTCGATGAAGTTGATATAAATGAAGATGATGTAGAGCAAGATGATGATTCAAAAGAAGTTTATTTGAATGAAGATAATGATATGGATGAATCTGATATAAATGAAGATGATGTAGACCAAGATGATGACCCAAATGAAGATTATGTAGACCAAGATGATGACCTAGATGAAGTTGATCTAAATAAAGATGATGTAGATCAAGATTATGATCCAAATGAAGAAGATCTAAATGAAGTTGATGTAAATCAAGATGATGATCCAGATGAAGTTGATCCAAATGAAGTCTATCCAGATGATGATCCAGATGAGGATCATCTAGAAAAAGATGATGGTCTAATTGAAGATATCTTGATGTTGATGTAGATTATATAGATCAAGATGAAGATGATGAACATAAGGATGATGATCCAATTGAAGGTGATCTTGATGTCGATGAGGATGATCTAGATCAAGAGGATGCTTAACATCAAGAGGGAAAGGATGATTTAGATCAAGATATTAATAGTTAAAGTTTTAAATGATGATTATCATTTTATTATATAAATTTTAATTTATGTATAGAGTGCATAAAAATTATATGAAAAATAATTTTTAATTATTTTAAAATATTATTGATGAGATAAAATTTGAATATGAGTTGGAAGATTTCAATGATAAAATAGGGGTAATGTTTTTTTGAAATGTATATATTATCTTTTGCACCGAGAGGCACTCTACAACCCAAGATGGGGGTATATCTCATGTAAAAATGTAAACATAAACACCCCTAAACATGTAAACATAAACAACCCATATGGCGGTATATCTCACGTAAAAACGTAAACATGTAAACATGTAATTTAAACAACCCAGTATGGGGGTAGATCTCGCGTAAACATAAACACAACCTAGTATGATGGTATATCTCATGTAAAAACATAAACAAGTAAGCATGTAAACATAAATCTAAACATAATGTTTAACATTTAACATTTTTATGCCCTATTTAAAATCAATCTAATTATAAATTTAAAATATAATGACGTTTATAAACATTAAAAAAAGAGTTATTGTAAATAAATAAAATTATATCAAATAGGGTAAGAAATCAACATCTAGTTATATACCAAGCCTATGGGCCAAATACCATGCTGAATAAAAGAGATATAATAAATAAATAAAAATATAAATAAACCAGAGGAATGGTAAATAAATAAAACCTCTTTTTATATTTACTCCATCAACCCACTTATACTTACTAACACTCGAAAAAGTGGTTTTGTTTAGGTGAAGCCTATGGGCCAAATAATTATTGATACCATGCAAAAAAACATTATTAACCCTCATATTGATATTAAAATATTAGCTCAATCGGTCAAATCAGTGCCTCGCAAATCGGGAGGTCACAAGGTGAATTCCAGAAAGCTCTTGGGGTCAGGTCAGTAAATAGGCCGAGGGGTGTGATCCCCTTCGGGGTCGATCTACTCTAGTGTTGTACCATGGAAATAGCAGCTACCCAATGACCATGGGTATTCGTGAACCACACGTGAAAAAAGAAGAAGAAAAAACAAAGAAAAAAAACTGTGGATTAATACAATATTAAATTTGATATATTATAATATATATTAATATATCATGATATATATTAACTCTAGAAATATATGGGAGGGAAGAAAAATGACATAGACTGATAGAGGTGGATCTAGGGAGTGACAAGGGAGAGATGGAGATAAACTAAATGAGAGGGGAGAGGAGGAATGAAGAGATAGAGGGGGAGATGAGTGAGAGAGGTAGAGAAGGGTAAGAGAAGGAGAGGGGGGCAGAAATATGGACGGGGGAGAGAGGAGAGTGAGGGAGTGAGATAGTGAGAGGATTAGAGGGAAGAGAGAGAGAGATGGGGGAAGAGAGAGGAAGGTAGGAGAGAAAGGGAGAGAGAGGAAGGATGAGAGAGAGGACTTGCGAGAGTGGAAGAGATATGGATGGAAGAAGAAAGGCACAGAGACTGAAAAGTGTAGAGAGAGAGGGAGTGGCAATGGAGAGATGGAGAGAGAGAATGTATGTTTAGGGGTGACATAAAGAGACAAATAAGGAGAGATAGAGAGAAGGGGGGAGAGAACGAGAGAGAAGGATATGGGGAGGGATATAGTAACATGGTTGGAGAGAGAGAGAGTGAGTGAGCATTGGGGGAAGAGAGAGGATTGGAGGGAATACATACATACATACATACATACATACATACATACATACAGAGAGAGAGGGAGAGAGAGAGAGAGAGAGAGAGAGAGAGAGAGAGAGAGAGAGAGAGAGAGAGAGAGAGAGATAGAGATTGATATATATGGCGTGAGAGAGTGTGTGTTTGGGGGGTTTAGAAAGAGAGACAAAGAAAGAGATATGGAGGGAGATATAGGTATATATTGGTGGGAAGAGAGGGAAGAATATTTATTTCACTAGATGCATTGATTTCAATGTAGAGAGTGATTTCTAATCCTATTTGCTTGCTTGCACTAGATTCATTGATTTTAGTGTAGATGTTGATTTGTAATGATATTTGATTGCTTGCACTAGATGCATTGATTTCAATGTAGATGATTTCTAATCCTATTTAATTGCTTGCACTAAACGTAACATTGATTTCAGCCTAGATGGTGATTTATAATCCTATTTCATTGCTTGCACTAGATGCATTTATTTCAATGTAGATGTTGATTTGCAATAATATTTGATTGCTTTCACTCGATGCATTGATTTAAATGTAGATAATTTCTAATCCTATTTGATTGCTTTTACTAAATTCATTGATTTTAGTGTAGATGGTGATTTCTAATCCTATTTGATTGCTTGCACTTGATGCATGGATTTCAGTGTAGATGGTGATTTATAATACTATTTCATTGCTTGCATTAGATGCATTGATTTCAGTGTAGATGTTGGTTTATAATCTTATTTACTTACTTGCACTAGATGCATTGATTTGAGTGTAAATGTTGTTTTCTAATCTTATTTGATTTCTTCCATTAGATGCATTGATTTCAGTGTAGACGTTAATTTCTGATTTGATGTAATTGGATATATGATGGTACACTAATTTTAAAGTTGTGCATTGAATATGAAAAGACGAAAATAAATATGAAAAGATGACAAAAGTAACAAGGGTGACGATACGAATAGTAGAAAATAGTTTGAGATTAATCACAATGAAGAATTTTTATAATTGGCTATATTATTATTATTCACATTTTCTATTACTCAACACTATTACATTGTCACTTTACATTCAAAACTTTTATTTCATCATTTTTCAAGAGTGGATCATATGTCCATCACATGTCAATATTAAGTCATCAACATACAACAAAAAAATAAGCAACTTACCATCTACCACAATGTGATAGAGGTTCACTCCTGCTTCACTTTTGGTGAATCCAAATCCACTAAGATAACTATCAATCAAAGTGTACCATGCTCGAGGTGCCTGTTTGAGACCATATAATACACTATTGAGGCTGCGCTCATGTGCCTCCCAATCATATGTCTCAAATCCTTCTGGTTTCTCAATGTAAGTTTCCTCCTCAATAACATCATTGATAAAGTTGGCCTTCACATGCATCTGGTGGATTTTCCACACCGTCTATGTAACCAATGCTAGAATGGATCTAATTGAGGAATATATTGCAACTCATGCAAAAATTTCCTCATAGTCCACTCCCTCTATCTGAGAGAATCCTTTGGCCACAAATTTGGCCTTGTACTTCTTGATGCTCCTATCTATTGAATTCTTCACTTTGTAGATCCATATGGAGTCAACCATTGACTTCAGTTCTGGTCTTGACACCACCTCCCATACATTGTTCTTCATGATGTATTAATATTATTCCACCATGGCATCAACCCAAACAATTGATAAACCACTTCCTCAAATGAAGAGGGCTCTGTCTCAATGAGATCTATCATGAGAGCCATGTAATCAGTGTACTTATTAGATGACCTCATCTGTCTACATTGTGATGTAGGGGCTTCAAAATTCTCCCTAAAATATTGCAATAATCTATCAAATTCTATGGTTCTCTTTCTCCCCTCTCTAGGAGACTTTGGTTGAGTGGGTGCCTCCAATCTACCTCATGTCTACTCTGTTGCATGTGGCTGCTCCACAACCTTTTGAAGCTCATCTTGAGGTTCCTCCTTTGGAGCTAGAAGTTACTTCTTTATTTGGATACTCAGCTCTCATTCCAGAGAGAATATCATAGCTTTGTCCTCATCGAACTTGAAATATGTCCTTACAAATATCATCCTCAGTAAAGGAAAATATGCCTAGTAATTGTGTGGAGTTTCGGTGTATCCTACCAAAACTCCCAACTTTGTTGTAGGTTCAATTTTCTTCCTCAAATCCTTAGAGACATGACAATAAAATGAAGCTCCACAAATTCTTAAATGAGAAACATCATGCTCTCTCCCAAATAAATCGTCCTCCTTTGTGATCATGCGGAGTATTCTACGAGGACTTTGGTTCTGCAAGTAGGTTGCGGTGTTGCATGCTCCTTCCCATAGATGTAATGGAAACCCTTGAACATGAAACATGTCTCTTGATTCTCACACTATGCTCATTTTCTTCCTCTCAGATACCCCATTTTGATGTGGGTTAAGGGGAGTTATCAATTCTCTGTCAATCCCTTCTTTGGCACATAAATATTTGAAGACATGTGAAACAAATTCACCTCCATTGTCACTCTTGAGAGATTTCACCTTCTTCCATGTCTCCTTCTCAACTAATGCTTTGAATTCAACAAATTTTTAGAAAACTTCATCCTTCTTCTGCATAAAGAAGATCCAACTTTTTCTAGAGAAATCATCAATATAAATAGCAGAATACTTATGTTTTACTGTGGTGGCTATATAAAATGGTCCACAAACATCATAGTGGACTCGCTCCAAAATTGCATCTTCTCTACTATCTTGATCATGGAATGTGGATTTAACATATTTCTCCAATGTGCAACCCTTGCAGACATCTTTTTGGTTAAGGGAGCTATTAGGGAGACTAGTGGTAATTTGTTGCATGGTTTTGAAGGTACTATGGTGTAGATGATCCAATCTCCTATGCTAGAGTTATCCAAAATCTCGACTCTGCATGTTTTCAACCTTACTTTTTAATGAAATGCATTATACCACCTCAATTTTTTATATATTCTTCACTCTACTTCACTTTCTTGGTAGCAATGTGTATCAGAAAGGTTTTCCATTTATTGAAAATAACATCATAGCCTCTATCCTTCAATACCACTCTAGAGATCAGGTTCTTCTTCATCCCAGGTACATACATAACATCTTTGAGGCCAAGAGGAGAGGCTTTCTTTGTCTCGAAGGTGACAGTACCAATTCTTATAGAATTGTACCTCCCATCATCCCCCATTTCAATATGCATATGGAAATCCTTCTGTAGGCTACTCAAAAAAATCCTTGCACCTTGTCATATGGAACGAGGCACTAGAATCAAGGTACCGCACACTCTCCATAACAATGGTGGCCATGCATGCAATTAGTGTGAAGTCCAATTAGAATTTTGAAGCTAATTCTTTACCTATTACTCCTCCTGAAGGCTTCTTGGTAGACTTATTGTGCATAAATTTAGTTTCATAGTGCATGTATTCATGGTAGTGGGAGCATTCTATCTTTCTCAAGTATTTATTCTTGTCGTTATTTTGGCTGGAATAACATTTGCTTTGGGTCTTCTTTCCTTTTCCATTCTTCCCCTTCCTAACCATGGAAAAATTCTCTTTATCCTTTGCTCTGGATGATGTTCCATCTCTAGTATTTCTCCTGAACTCTTCTTGAACCAGATTAGACTACAACCTTTCCTAGTTTGGTAATATTTCCCTTCCATTGACAAAGTCCTGGTAACTATGCCAGGATTTTGGAAAGCCTAGAAGAGCTAAGCTCACTAGGTCATCTTCTGGTACATTCACCCTAATCACTCCAATCTCATCTCGGACTTGAGTAAATGCAAAGAGATACTACAGAATAGTGTCATTTTTCTACATCCTAATGTTTCAAAGTTTGTATTTCAAGGCCAATTTTCAATGGTCATTTTTATTTTAGAATAGTTAAGTCAATGTCTTCCACATAGAAAACTATGTCTCTTTTCCATGGATATTTCAGACCACATGGTATCTTGCATATTCCATAAGAATTATCCCAACCTTTGGAACATCCTTCTTCCACTGGATTAACTATTGTGCATCCAACTGTGGAGGTTTTTCAATATAAATAATCACAAATTCTTACAAACCATTATCATCAATCATTTCTTCCATTCAATCCTTCCAGGGTATGGAATTTTATTTACCACCTAGGGCATACTCTAATATCAGTTTTTCAAAAGACATTCTCTCGATCCTAAAGAAGAAACCACTACATTAAAGCTGCTACTTCGGAATTTCTAAGGGGAAAATTTGAAATACTAGTTCTAATGTGATTTCAAGGCTTTGATGCCATGTATAAATTTGATAGAAATTTCAACTGCTCAAGATTTGAAACTTAAATGAGATACATCAAACTTTCTCCCATAGAAAGCTTCCTTCAGTGTGATCAGACCAAGTATTCTATGAGGACTCCGATTCTTCAAGTAAATTGTGGCGTTGCATGCTTCTTCCCATAGATGTAATGGAAACCCATGATCATGCAACATGGCTCTATATGCTTCCATTATGCTCTTCTTCTTCTTCTTCTTAGCTACCCCATTTTTCTTTGAATTATGGGGTGTTATCAATTCTCCTCAAATACCTTCTTTGGCACAGAAATCCTTGAATACATGCTAAACAAATTCACCTCCATTGTCACTCTTGAGAGATTTCACCTTATTCCCAATATCCTTCTCAACCAATACTTTGAATTCAACAAAATTTGAGAAAACTTCATCCTTCTTTTGCATGAAGAAGATCCAACATTTTCTAGCGAAATCATCAATAAAAATTACATAGTACTTATTTTTTGTTGTGGAGGCTGTAGAAAAGGGTCCACAAACATCAAAGTGGATTCTCTTGAAGATTGCATCTGCTATACTATCTCGGTCATGGAATGTGGATTTGACATATTTCCCCAATGTGAAACCCTTGCAGACATCTTGTTGGTCAAGGGAGCCTTTAGGGAGACTGATGGTAATTTGTTACATTATTTTTAAGACACCATGGTGTAGATGACCTAATCTCCCAAGCAAGAGTTATCTAACATCTTGACTCTACACTTTTTTAGCCTTACTAATCAATGTAGTGCAATCTGCCACCTCAATTTTCTACAGTTTCTTCACTCAAACCCTGATATACTTCACTTTCCCAATAGCCACATGTCTTAGAAATGTTTGCACTTTATTGAAAATAACAACATAGCCTCTATCCTCTAATAATGTTATAGATATTAGGTTCTTCTTCAGCCCAAGGACATACATAAATTCTTTTAGGTGAATATGAGAGGCTTTCTCCCTCTCAAAGGTGACAGTACAAATTCCTGTAGCACTGTACCTCCCATCATCCCCCATTTTGATATGCATATGGAAATCCTTCTCCTCCAGGCTACTAAAAAAGTCCTTACACCCTGTCATATGGAACAAGGCACCATAATTAAGGTACCACGCACTCTCCATAATAGTGTTAGCCCTTCATGTTATTAGGGTGAAGTCTAATTCGAATTGTGAAGCTAATGCTTCACCAAGTGCTCCTCCTAAAGGCTTGTTGGTAAAATTATTATGTGTATATTTAGTTGTATAATGTCTGTATTCGTGGAAGAGGAAGCATTTTATCTTGCAGAAGTCATTCTTCCAAGTTGTCCTACTAATGTGCAAATTCGATTTACTCAATTTGAAAAAGGATAATGTCAAATTGAGCTTTTCTTGCTACATTTTTAACATATTTCCCCCTCCAAAGAATTATCCCTTATGGACATACCTACTCTAGCATGAAAAGTGGTTGTAGAGGACCCTTTGACCAATTTGAACAATGAATATGGCTCGATTACTTCTCCCATTTCATTGGTATGAACTCTATTGTTGTCCCCCATGATTCACCTTACACTTGTTCTAAAGTTGTGTTAGTTGGACCTCAACTTATGGCCTTGAGTCACACATGTATTGAAAGAAATCTCTAGTGATATCTTATCAAATTTTGTTGGATTTTTGCACCCCGCCCTTCCCCCTTGATCTTTATTCCCCCATTATATTTGGTTAACGACCTTAATGCTCCACCAATATCTCCTTTTTCTTTGCCTCCCTCATGCCCCCACAGGTGCTTGTCATCCCATTATGTTTGTCTCAAATTACAATATTTGATCAAAGTTGAAAAGCATTCCCACTTCTGGGCTTTATTTCTCTAGGAAAAAAAGTTGGATAATGGTAAAGCCTCTCAAATGATATTTGTTAGTGTCGGTCTTGAGCCCTCCATCGGTGATCAAACAGATCTTTGAATATGCATATGTAGGTGTCTCATCAGCATCAGTTTTGCATCCCGTTAGGCATGCCATAACACTGATGGAGGAGCTGGTCTTGTTCCCTTCTTGGCTTTGCTGGAATCAGGTCATACCATTTGAAAAAACTTGTGTCACACTTGTTTCATTTTTGTCTTGAAATTCCAAGTCTAGGTCTAGGGTTTCGGTCAAAATCATTGCAAGGTCATGAGTCAAAAGTCTGATGGTCTTCAGCAAGCCAGAAGGAGGTTTGTAATTATGTTCTATTGATAGTTTTCATCTGCTACAGCTTATTTTTACCTTGGTTTTAAAAAACTCTGTTTTTAAACCCAAGGTCATGTGAAAATGGCAACAATAAAGAAAATTTTCAAAAATCTTCAGAATGCTGGCAACGACCCTGGTTTCTTCCTTAGAATCCATCAGAGAATCAACCTGCAAAAAGAACCAAGTGAAAACACTCAAAAAATCAATTTCAGGCAAAGTGCAACTTAAAAAACAGTGTTAAAATTAAATGTCAAAACATGCAACATTTGAAAGTGGGTTTGATGTTTTAATTTTTTTTCAAATGTGGACCTATAAAGACCAAAAAGCCCTCTTCATGGCCTCATTATACATTGACAAACTTGCAAGACACAAAGAGAAGCAAAGAAAGGCGATTTTGCTGCGATTTTAGTCATTTCTGGAGGAGCGACTAGTCAAGTTGGAGGTGCGACTAGTTGGGCAGGTGCGACTAGTCAGAGCTGCTCCCACAGTGTAATTTTTGAACTGGAGCGACGAGTCAGAGGGGTGCGACTAGTTGAGTGGGAGGTGCGACTAGTCGAGCTGGGTTTGCCAGACACGTGCCAAATCATCCAAATCGCCCTCCCAAATTGCTAAATCGACCAGGTAAGCTCCAAATTCATCTATGATAACAAGGAATAAGTGAATGATGACATGTCTCATGGTTTTCTTCTTCAAATTTTGGCAAGAGAAATGGTGAATTTAAATGTTGTCAATGTAGGCAAATCTGCTAGGGTTTTGTTTGTTTTCAAGGTAAAAATCCCTCTTGTCCCATCCTTGTTCCCTTGGCAATTAAATTCACAAATGTTGCTGCATGTTTATCTTATTATCTCATTTATATCGTTTGCAAGAAATACAAGGTTTCCATCCCATATTCCTTCAAAATCTTTCCCTTCCCAAATTTCTTCGCTA
>APFE031170369.1:185240-228780 GCA_000404065.3 Pinus taeda
GGGGGAGAGAGAGAGAGAGATATTGGAGAAAGAGAGTGTATTTTTTGGGGGTGATATAGAGAGACAAAACGAGATAGAGATATACATGGAAAGTTAAGGAGAGAAGAAGAGAGATGGAGAGAGGGAGGAAGGGATAGAGAGATTGATATATATGGCATGGGAGAGTGTTTGTGTTTGGGGGATTTAGATAGAGAGACAAAGAATGAGATATGGAGGGAGATATAGATATATGGGGGGGGGGGGGGGGGGGAAGGGGATAATATTTCTTGCACTAGATGCATTGATTTCAGTGTAGATAGTGATTTCTAATCCTATTTACTTTCTTGCACTAGATGCATTGATTTTAGTGTTGATTTTGATTTCTAATGATATTTGATTGCTTGCACTAGATGCATTGATTTCAATGTAGATGATTTCTAATCCTATTTAATTCCTTGCACTAAATGCAACATTCATTTCAGTGTAGATGGTGATTTTTAATCCTATTTGATTGCTTGCACTAGATGCATTTATTTCAATGTAGATGTTGATTTCTAATAGTATTTGATTGCTTTCACTTGATGCATTGTTTTAAATGTAGATTATTTCTAATCCTATTTGATTGCTTGCACTAAATGCATTGATTTAAGTGTAGATGGTGATTTCTAATCCTATTTGATTTCTTGCACTAGATGCATTGATTTAAGTGTAGATGACGATTTCTAATCCTATTTGATTGCTTGCACTAGATGCATTGATTTCAATGTAGATGGTGATTTATAATCCTAGTTGATTGCTTGCACTAGATGAATTGATTTCAGTATAGATGTTGGTTTATAATCTTATTTTCTTACTTGTACTAGATGCATTTATTTGAGTGTAAATGTTGTTTTCTAATATTATTTTATTTCTTGCATTAGATGCATTGATTTCAATGTAGATGCTGATTTCTGATTTGATGTAATTGGATGTATGATGGTACACTAATTTTAAAGTTGTGCATTGAATATGAAAATATGACAATCAATATGGAAAGATGACAAAAGTAACAAGGGTGACAATAAGAATAGTAGAAAATAGTTTGAGATTAATCACAACGAATAATTTTTATAATTGGCTATATTCTTATTATTCACATTTTCTATTACACAACACTATTATATTGTCACTTTATATTCAAAATTTTTATCTTATCATTAAAGTTATTAACACTATTTATCATCTCAACAAATTGAGGTAACTAAACTAATTTGAAATTAAAGTGACCAAATTAATCTGAGATATATTTAGCATATTCAAAGTGATTATATTAATATTAGACGAATTTACATATTAATGATAAAATTAATCATATGTTTGTTAGATTTTCTTTGGCCGCATACAAGTGAAACCAGCCTAGATCCATCTTAACTCTGAATCTATTGAGCTATGAGAGGGATCAAATCTCTCAAGGTGAAATCCTTTCCTGAAGTTTTGCACTTAAAAAAGAGGTTTGCACCTCGATAGATTTGATCCCTCTCGGCGCTTGATAGATCCGGAGTTAAGATGGATCTAGGCTAGTTTTATAACAATTAATAATATTAAATTTAAAATAGCGTTAATTTTTAGTTAACTTTCAAGAAATAGTTGCTTTAATACTTATTATGGATTGGTGTCTATCAATTTTAAGTAGACATTTAATTTATATAGCTATAATATAGCTAGAAGTGGTCATAAAATAAATATTTTTCTACATTCTTTTGGAGTTATTAATTAGAAAAAATATCAATATAATGACAACTAACAAGAAATGAAACTTTTCCATTTTCTTAACATATGTCAATTTTTCTAATCATTCGAATAATAAAATAATAATAATAAAATAAATCTATTATTAAAAATAAGATTATAACTATACAAAAAATGTTGAAATATTATATATAAGAAGGATATTTGACATATAAAACTAAAATAATCAAAATAATATTTCATATTAGTAACTATTAGAATATTTAAATTAATTAATTAACATATAAAAATTAAATTCTAAAATTAATTTTTCGTAAAGTTATATATAATATATATATATATATATATATATATATTATATATATATAAATATATATATATATATATTTGAATATCATATTAGAAAATTAAATTATAAAAATTATCAAACATGTCAAAAAAATTGTTTTATATAATATATACACACAACGTATTATTAAGATTTTAGTAAAGTTCAAAATAATATATTTTATAAAGATAGTGAAATATAATATATATTATACAGAAAGAACTAATAGACATCTAGAAGAATCAAAATCTCTGAGGTGTAACTAATTCTCAAAGTTTTGTATTCAAAAAAGCTTTGCATATTAAGAACTTGTTCCTCTTAGTACTTGGGGTTAGATAGATTTAAAACGAATTTATATTAATTTATATAATTTTGTTAGTAATTAAATGTAATCATAAAATAAACAATTTTTTTCTTTGTAATTAGAAAAATACAATCAATCTTAAAATTATGAATATAATGATAACTGAATGAAACTAGTCATTTTTATTAAAGAATATATTTTTTAATAATTTATTATACTAAATGAATTTAAAAAAATATTTTTATTAAGGTTAAAAGTTGAAAGTTGAAATCTTAAGTAATGATTACCACTATATTATATCAGATTTAATTATTTATACAATTTATAAATGTAACACCCTATGTTGCACAAACGTTTATTTTTCTTACCAAGTTTTAAGGATTACTTCAAAAACTTCAACTTTGCTTAACACAGTCTATTAGTGGATTAAGGCTGGAAAGCCAAAACATTTTGTTATTTTGTTATTAAGGAATATAAACAATTTATTAAAAGAACTGAGTGAAATAGTTACATAACTCCTTAGACAGTTAAAGACAGTTGCCCATCTTTCCTCCCCAAAAAGGGAAAAGAATAGGAAGAAGGGACACAGAGAAAGGCAGGGAGAGGCTGCTTAGATTTTTCCTTGAGCTGGGTACAAGTAACAAGTGGGAAAGAAATCTATGGCTAACAATTGAGCTAGTATGTGAATTGAGGCTGGACTGTAGTCCTAAAGCCCAAGATACTCGACTGTATTCACCCAGTAATTGTCAAGATTGAGAATTGATCGGAGGGGGACTATGGATGTAATTTCCAGGTTCATGGCTGGGTCATGAGACCTTCTAGAAAATAGAAAGTATCTATATATTTATAAATAGATAGAAATAGATAAGTGTCAAACTCCATGTTTATTATTCACTCCTAGAAAATTATTACTTTAACCAAGAATGACCAATTATAATCATAACTATATTATCAAGTCTTTTGTGTTGTTTAAAGATTAGATATGTAATGAGTAGACTCTATCATTTATTATGGTTAAGTTTTCATGATTAATGCAAAGTATTGATACTATCCTCTTGTAGAAATGACCATAAACATATACTGTTAATTTTATTACTAGTCCAATCTGCTTACTGATATGTTAGGTAGGATACATAACTCTAAACAGTTCCAAGCAATAATAGGAAAAACCATTCCAAAACCCCAATAAGATAATTATTTTACCCTCAACTCTAAGATAATAGCAGTAGAGATATTTTCAGAATTATAAGAGAAAAATGTTAATCGATAGAAGAGCTATACATCATTTTAAAAAAATGCATGAAGCTTACAAAGATTGAACTATATTGTTAACATTGGTCATTATTTAGATGCATTCAAGTATGAAGTGCAATAGCCAATTTGGAACTGACAACACTCTTGTTGCTATTAATCATTAACTTAGCGGTCCAAAAACATTTGAAAACCATGACAGAATAGACAGAGTCCACCTTGGCCCTCTGCCAATTCCACAATAAAGGATTGAAAGCCTATTGGCCTCACAATAATGGAATTTAAATTAATAAATTGAGACTGTTAATCTTCAAATAAACTAAGAACAATAATCCTAATTAAAACCCCAAAAATTAACAAGATTGTTCGAAGTTATCATGACATTAACCATGTATGGATATCATGCAGCGAGGTTGAAACCCTTAAGAAGCTCAAACAAAGGAAATAGCAAAACAAAATGATGATGACACTTGTTTTAGAAAACTGAAATTTGATAATGCAGTAGTATCACAGTCTAAGGATTGAGGGACTGGCTGAGCTTCGACATAAAGGTGACAACCATCTAAAACAGTTAGGCTACCCAAATCAATAAATTACATTCGAAAATAAACAAATACCAAAGGAAATTCCTCATTTTGCAAGCCACCAAAGGGTTTCATGGCAAAATCAACTTGTGGAAAGAAGGCGAGCTTCTCAGTTAGAAAGCCTCCTGAGCCTGCACTTTGAGAAATACATGGGATAGAGGATTTCACCTGCAAAGGAAAGTGAGAGGTTAAACCTTTTGAAATTCAGAAACATTACTAAAATAGAAGTGAAGCCAAGTAATTCAAGCTCTTGTCTTACCTATGAAGGAGCCGTATCATGTGAGAGAGAACTAAATACCTATAGGCACCTTTCAAAATTTAATACCATTCCTCTATGCAGATAAGGAGAAACAAAGGAATTCCCAATTTAAAACTCTAAAATCCTTACCTCTGCGGGAGGAGTAGGACCATCCTCTTGCCTCACAACTATGAAGGAGGAAATGAAGTAGCAATTTGGAAACATGCCTACATCAAAGGTAATATATCATAAGTATTTGATTTAGGTGGTGAATCAAAACTTGAATGCAGAGTGTGGACAAAAAATGCATACTAATCATACCAATTTATTCATGAGAGAATGACGGAATGTGGAGGGCTGGTGCCACCATGGTATTCTCCATCAAACTTGAAAGGAAGTTTAGAGCCGCATTACACAACAACCATAACGCTTGAATGAGAAATGCACAAGAGAGGGAGACGAAGATAGGGCATAGGTTTAACAGGAAACCTGGGAGCAGTTGGATCCTTATACCTAAATCCTATAGTGGAAAGCATTTTGTAATTAATACCTAGCTATTTGGTAGCAGGATGGACTGACAACATTTAAGACGAGCCATCGGTGGCAGCTTACCCATATCCTACCTCCTCGGTAGTGTAATGCCACAAGAATTGTTCTAGTGCCTTATGTGGCAAATCCATTCAATGGTTCATAAAGTCGTTGGACAACCATAGTTCAAAACTCAATTAATCTTTCTAGTTAAAATATATATCATTTGAATGTTATGAGTATGACATTAATCAGATTATCGAATTTACATAGAATATGGTAAATATACAATGAATTACATTAATGCATAATAAAAAAAGATAATATTTTTTTACTATGATAACGGTAAGTGTTACAAATGGTATTAGAGCCTAGGCTCACACACTAAGACTTTTGGGATAGATAAATACAAATTTAATTAAGTTACTATATATATACACACACACACACAACAAACAATTGACTATGGTGAATGTGAACATAGAGACAGAGGTCAACACCAAAGAATAGAAGTACAGAGGAGCCCCAGATTATCAAACCAGCCAGAAGTGCCTTATGTAGAGGCCAACTCGGATATATGGATACAGTTGGGAGAAGTATCCTGGCAAGCCAACGCTGCCTTGCTTGAAGCTATGAAAAAACTTCCTGTAGAAATGATGAACTTAAGGATGGGCAATGAACGACTGAGGTAGGAACATGAAAAGATCCTCAAAAGCCTATCTGATTGACAGAATCAATGAGGGCTAGATCCTAGTACAAAGGATAGGGAGAAGACCCCAATAGCTAATCATGACAAAGAAAATGCAGAATCAACAGAGGGACATAAGGAGGATGACGAGGGGAATTCGGATAATATTTTTGACCAAAGAATGGTTAAAAGACAGAAAATGGAATTACAAGGGGAGTTCAAAAAAATAAAATCGTCACTTTTCGAAGGAGAATCTAAAGAGGCAGCTGAAGCATGGCTAATCGACAAGGGTAAATATTTTCATATTTATGAATATACTGACAAAATTAAAGCATGGTTGGCAGTGTACAATTTAAGGGGAAAGGCCACCCTCTAGTGGGAAGAAATTAAAATTGTGAAAAAAATTGAGAAGAACAAGTGATGTGGCAATAATTCCAGAAATAGTTTAAGGACAAATATTTAATGGAACATTACTATGATGAAAAATAAAAGGCATTCCATGAGCTAAGGCTGGGAACCTTGACCATGGACAAATATGCGAAACGATTTACTTCCCTATGATGATATGTCTCGTACATGTAGGAGGAAAAAACCAAAATTTAGCGGTTTACTAGCAATCTACCCAACTTTATGAAGGATAAATTAGAATCTGATTATCCTAGAACAATGGATGATGTGGTGTGAAAATCCCGTATATGGTATTAGCAAATGTAACAAAAAAGTGAAGGGCCCAAAGGAGCCTTAGGTAGGAGAATAAGGAATTTTCCCCCAAACAAACAACCGAAAATTATAAATGGAAGGAGTAATCAACAAAGAACTTTTGGGAAATTTGTAAGGAACCCATCCAAAGTCCAAGCGTACACTGAAAATATACAGATAGAGGGAGTTAGTAAACATGCTACTGATTAACCACCAAAACAACCTCTACAATGTTGGGGATGTGGGGAATCTCATTACTGCAAGAATTGCCCACACAAAGCTAGAACAAAAGAGCTTTCAAATATGCTAGAATCCTCCACAGTTAGAGATATAACAAGGAGTATGCATAGAATTAATGTCACTTTGGATGATCATCAAGTAGAATACCAACCCACCATGATCAAGTGCGTAGGTATGATTGCTGACCAACCTATTTCTATTTTATTTGATCCAGGTGCTAGCCTAAGCTACATTAGTCCTAAACTAGTAGAGAAATGTTAGTTGCAATGCAACAAATTTAAGAAATCTTGGCTAGTTCAGCTAGCCACTAGAACTAAGAGAAGGGTATCTGCAAAAATAGAAAACTTCCCTATAACAGTTTTAGGGCCGCCCATTCATGTTGATCTAAATATACTTCCCTTAGGCTCATACGATGTACTAATAGGGATGGATTAGTTGGAAGGGTGTTGGTCCCTATTGGATTGTAAAGATAATTTTGTAAGCTACCTCACAAAGTTAGGGTAGAGAAAGGAAATTCAAGGGATCAAGATAAACATTAAATTACTTCTTATTACTGCTAATCATCTTGGAAGATGCATTAGAAAGGGATGCCAAATTTATGCTATCTAAGTAGGATACACTAATGACATAAACAAGATGAATTCATTGGAGAATATCACTGTAATTCAAGATTTCGTGGATGTGTTTCCTAAATCTATCCCTAGATTTCCACCTAGACATGATATTGATTTTACCATTGAACTAATACCTAGAGCATCTCCTGTTTCAAAATATCCCTACTGCATGAGCATTCCTGAGTTAACAGAACTCAAAATGCAGTGTTAGGAACTTTTGGGTAAAGGGTACATTCACCCTAGTGTATCTCCTTGGGGAGCCCCTATGCTGTTTGTGTAAAAGAAGGATGAAATCTTAAGGCTATGTATTGATTATCATCATCTAAATAAAATGACTATAAAACATAAGAACCATTTACCCCGTATTGATGATTTATTTGATCAAGTGTAGGTGGCCAACGTATTCTCAAAAATTGACTTAAGGTCCAGTTACCACCAGATCAGAATAAAGGATGAAGACATTTGCAAAACTATATTCTAAACTCGTTATAGTCATTACGAGTTCGTGGTATTGCCTTTCAGCCTTACCAATGCTCCAACCACTTTCATGAGCTTGATGCACAACATTTTTTAAGCATTTCTAGGAAAATTGTATCGATCTTTATTGACGATATACTAATTTATTCAAAAAATTAGGAGGATCATGAGAAGCACTTGAAAATAGTAGTGCAGATTTTGCATGACAATTAGCTGTACGCTAAGTATAACAAGTGCAATTTTTACAAAAGTCAAATTCAGTACCTAGGCCATGTTATATTAGTTGAGGGGATAACAGTAGACCCGAAAAATATCACAACTATTATGGAATGGACAACTCTAAAAAATGTTGCTGACTTTAGATCCTTTTTGGGCCTAGTGGGTTATTACCACCAATTCATTAAAGGCTTTTCAAAAATAGTTTTTCCTATGACCTCGCTACAGAAAAAGGGGAATGATTTCCACTGGATAGTGGAATGTTAGCAAAGTTTTGAGCAGTTAATGCAATTACTTATTAGTGCACCATTGCTAAAGGTAAAAGATCTGGAAAAATCATTTGTGGTATGCAGAGATGCAGGTAAGGAGGGTGTTGGTGGTGTATTAATACAAGAAGGGAAGGTCATAGCCTACGAATCATGCAAAATGAAGGACTATGAGCAATGATACTCTGAATATGATCTAGAGTTAACTGTAGTAGTGCACACACTCAAAATGTGGCGACACTACCTCCTAGGAAATAAATTTATGTTATTAACCGATTATAGCAGCCTAAAAAATTTCTTTAACCACTCTATTTTAAATGCTTAGCAGATGAGGTGGACCACATTCCGAAGTGAATTCAACTTCGAAATGAAGCACCTTAAGGGAAAAGAGAATCGAGTGGTTGACGCATTGAGCAGGAAAATGCATTGCGTCTATGAAATACAACTTAGTCAAATACAATCTAACCTTCCTAAAATCATCATAGAAGCATCCCTCAAAGACCCAAAATATCAATTCCTTTGGTAGCAAGAATCAGAAGGTCAAGAGAGAGGGAAATAGTCTGATTATGTTATAACACCTAACAAATTGTTAACATTCAAAAGCATGATATATGTCCCCAACCAAACTTCTGTGAAACAATTGTTATTGGATGAATTTCATAGGAAGCCTTATGGCGCTCACCTGGGATACCAGAAAAATTTGTTGGCCATTAGGAAAAATGATTCCTAGCCAGGTTTGAGGAAGGACATTGTGGAATACTTATCAAAGTGTTTATAGTTTCAGTTGGTGGAAGGAGAGCATCAACATCCGGCTAGTCTATTATGTTGAAAATAATACAGAGAGGTGGGGGGGTGAATCAATTTTTGTAAATCAATAACTTTTTCATTTCCATAATCAGATTTATATATGCTACTTCAATAAATGGAACTCACGTGTGCACACGACTGTTCTTAAGGCAGCCAACATATATCTAGTGAACTTATGATTCAGTTAATTCATCATATGTTGATCTTTAATCTGTGCATCAATACTTTAATAAACATTAAATAGTAACCATGAGTAGTTAATAACAGAATGAACCATCACACGAAAGCAACACACATGAACACCAAGATTTAAGGTGGAAACTCAATGTGGGTGAAAACCACCTGTTGTTGTCATCTTTGTCTTCTTTTAATAATAATAAAATCTGTTTACAACATTGTATTGGTGCAGACTCATACCAGTACATAGGCTTCTACTTGTAGAAGGCTACAACCTTCTCTCATTCTCCAGCTTCTACTGGAAGGGAGCTACAACCCCATAGCTCTTGTACTAGTTGATATGTTTACTAGTATGTAGGCACTGACCTACAGAAGGCTATGACCTTCTTTCTTCCTCCAGGGACCACGTTTCATAAATTTTCAGATTGGATACTCCTAGAACACAACACCATAATCTGAAGGCCACGTTTCATTCAATTTTCATACTGGACCCATCAACAACATTGAAGCTCAAAATAAATCACCACTGCAATAAAACTATCAAATACATTTGCATCAACCAATCATTGAAACTCAAACTTCACAACTAAATCAATCAATCACTTTGACAACCCATCATCACTGTAGCAAATCACAATCAATCAATTTGATCATTCAGAATACTGTCACCAGAATATAGTCACTAGAACCCAAAGCAGAACCCAGAACTTTGCGATAGCAAACAGAAGCAACTGAAACATACTTCATAAGGCATACACTACTTCCATGTGTCGAACCAACGTGTATACGTGCTTTCTTCAAGGCCAACCAGTGTACACATCTGTAAATATTCATTCATAATTTTGTAGCTATTCCAAACTTCAGTTATACATAGATCATAACATTTAAAAAATAATACATGCGTCAGTATTTAGATCTAGATTATACATGATCAAAACCACATAATGATAATTATTTTCAAGCCTTAAGATCCTAATCCATCATTAGATCTTATCCCTCATCAACCATTAAGGTTCATCCTTGGTTTAGATCAAGCAAGGCAGCATAAGCCGATAACCTGCATACTAGATCTCACACTTCATCAGATATTCAATACTTGCACACTTGGCCTAATGATCTTCTCCTCCTTATATAGTTTTAGGCCTTTCTAAATGCCATGGATCAAAACCACTTAGGACCAATACCTTGGACCAAATACCTAGGGGCAATACCTCGGACCAAAAGCTTAGTTTTCCAACATATACGTGCTTTTCCTTTTGTGAAAGTGTGTGTGTATGTATATGCTACTTGTGTTTAGGGAACCTATGTGTATATGCAGCTTGGTCAAGGTGAACCTGTGTATACCTCTCTTTCTTTATTCTTTGTAGTCTGATCTATAATTATTTGTTATTGACCTACTGTACTGTGAACTGTCCTCTGAGAGAGTTGCCATTGTATATTACTTTTGAACAGATTGCTTTGAACTACCCTGCATTTTTTCACATCTGTAAACACAACTCTCATGCATTCTGTCACATCTGATATCTCTTCTATAGATTCATCTAGTTACCATATACAAGTGAGTTGTTTTGCTACAAGTGGGTTGCCATCAAGTACAACACATGCATCATAATGCCAACAATTTTCCCCTTTGGACTTGATGACAACCATGTTGGTGTTGATTATTGCAAGCAACACCAAAATACTCTCCCCCTTTGACATCAAGGGGAAAGGGCTGACCAAGAAGAAGACTGTCATATCTAAACAACTGAATACAAACATTGATCATGCTCCCCCTAATCACATGTTGAAAGCTCAAATAAGTGACTTTTACCTTCTTATCACCAATGACTCATACATACATCAATCTCCCAACCAAGTGGGGATATACTGATTTTGACTCATCCTCTGAATCAAGTGGGGATATACCAACATGTCTGTAATATAACAATTATTACATCATCCTTCCCATGCATAGTAGGGGTATAGATTACATCATATGGCCAAAAAAGGACTCATCAAAAGAATACGATAGACAAAGACAAATTATTACATCATGGGTCTTTATATGATCTTTACATCGAATGATATACATGTCATTTATAATAGAGACCAAATATCTAAACAAGACCATGATAGTCTTCATGCACCATAAGAATCTGCCAACAGCATCTAGACCTGTATATGTCCATCATCAGTTCTGAAAAATATCATCAACCTGTGATTAAGTATGCCGTATATAGATATCAACTCATTCTCTTGATCTCATCAAGATCGACTTGCTTTGTTTCCTTAGTAGAAAGAGCCTTATCATAACCTTCCATGAATCAACTAAGTATATGTGATATCTCCAAGCAGTAACACAAAATCATTCACATCATATCATATGTGAAAAACACCATAGTCATCACATCATCATCAAGAACTACATGATCTTTCACAAGAACCCTTAATATATCAACTATCTATCATCACTAGGGAACATCCCACATCTGATAAGCATAAACTATGATAATCAATATATATGAGTATCAACTTATTCATAAGGTAATAACTTGCAATGTCCATGAATATCCATGTCCTCAATGCAACTTGCAATGACACCATTCTCTTGGTCAACCATCATTATTTATCAATATGCAACTTATGTAATCAAATTGTATATCCATCAAAGAGATAGCAATATGTATCTAGCAAACCATGAGCTCATGCTCAATTGTCAAGATTTCTTGATATCATCAACAACAACAATCCTCAACCATGTGAGAGCCAAGAACTATAGGAATCCTCCATCATAACTGCACCATATGATCTTTATGCATCTTTGAAGGCATGATGATAGCAACATAAAAGAATGAGTGGCTCATCATCAAATAATGAAGTTGTGTATGCAAGATTTGTACTTCTCCTTGTCCTTATGAAGATCACCATGTAAGCAACATATATGCATCATCAAAGGGTCATCCACAATCATCCATAAATCTGATCTGAATACCAACTATGTGACCCCAAGTATCATATGAGATTTTATCATGGGAAACTCATAACCGTAACATAGCAAGATGTATCATTTAGCCATATAAGCATCATCAACATTGATTAGGTACCAAAGAATTCTAAACATAATTCCAACATTGCTTTATTAGAAGCATAGCATGTTCTCCCACTGAACCTATTCCACCTGTTCACTGTCAGATATGATCATTGCATATACCAGTAAGAAGTATCAAGGCATCATCATCAATTAGATATACATAAAATTATCAACAACTTGTGAGGATCACAAGAACTTCTAAATAAAATCCACAGGCTGTAGTCATCTATCATCACGACATAAAAGATAATTGTATGAATCATATCAAATCATTTTTTTCTGAGTTTGTCCCACTACATTTTTCTCAAACCGCATATACACAACTGTGCAGCTTCGAACTCGCGTATATACACGAATTGCCTTCATGAAACTTAAATATGAGATTTAGAACATTGAAGTTTCACACTTTCAGCTCCCTCTAAATCTGTTATGTCTCTACACTGTTCCATGCCACATTTTTGTAACTGTATTTCCTTCCTCTTCGATATCTTCGAGTGTGATTGTGTTTTAACCTTTTGGTATGGTGCCCGAAATTTTCTCTTGCATTCCTTTGCCGTATGTCCAAACTTGTTACATGCATAACATCTTACATGTTTCATATTTCTTCTATAGCAGTGAATGGCTTTTTCACCATACATATTGCAAGAAAAACAATATCCCTTAAAGTACCTCGAAGCTAATGATCTTTCTGTGTGATGGTCTTGAACCATTCTACTTCCACATCTTGCTGCAACATGTCCAAGATTATGAAATATAGAACATTTAACATTATTCATTTGAGGAAATAACTGACTATCACTTCCACATTTAGGAGTAAAAGATTTTCTTTGAAGATTTTCTTTCGGTTGACCTCTAATCTTCTTGTTGAGGATTTTAGGTTTTACATTATAGTTCCTTACCTTAGCTTGTGAGCTAGATTCACCTTCAACAGATTCATGGAAACCAAGACCAGATTTGATGGCAGGAGACCTTTGACTACTAAGAATCTCATCCAAAATCTTAGTACTATCTTGAAATCATAAAAGATTATCTTTTTCTTCTAATTTACCTTTTAGTATATTTACCTCAACCTGATATTGCTCTTCCTTTTCAAGATACTGCTTCATGATTTCTTCAACGTTTCTTCTTTCTTCCACTTGTTGGCTTAATTAGAGAACCTTGTTTTCTTGTTCATCAAGAGCTTGGAGTAGTTCTTCATTCTGCTTATTTGATTTTTAAAGACATTCTTTTAGAGAGAGGATCTTAGCTTCACGACCTTCATAGTAACTGGGTCTATTTTTAAGTTTCTTGATTGTTGTGTTCCTTTTATTTACTTCATTTCTTAATGATGTCACCTCATCCTGCAACTTTTGATATTGATCTTCCTTTTCCTTGTATTGCTTCCTTACATTGTTTCCTTCCTCTTTTAGTTTGGTAGGTTCTTCTTTGAAGGCACGCTCCCTTTTGTCCAATAGATCTTGTTGATCTGTAATTTTATCTGTGAGCCTTTCAAATTCTGCCTCTATTTGATATCTTTCTCTTTCACCCATAAGAACAAATTCAGTTGTTTCACTGTCACTTTCATCATATTCAAATGGACAGAGAAATGTATCGCCAGAGGATAATAAATTCATACCGGATGCTTCTTTTGCTTGTTCATTTTCATTCTAAGGTGATTCAAAATCTAAAGAGTTGCTTTCACATAATCCCCAATCGACTCTCCCACTGTCATAGTTCCTTTGAGATGCTTTCTTCTTTTGAGGTGCTTTCTTCTTTAGCTTCTTTCCCATTTTTTCTACGGATCTCCTTCAAGTGATCAAGTTTCTGCCAAAGGACTTGCTCTGATACCAATTGTTGGAAATAATACTGAGGGGGGGGGGGGGGGGGTGAATCTATGTTTGTAAATCAATAACTTTTTCATTTCCATAATTAGATTTATATAAGCTACTTCAGTAAAGGGAACTCGCATGTGCACACAACTGTTCTTAAGGCAACCAACGTATATCTAGTGAACTCATCATTCAGTTACTTCATCATATGTTGATCTTTAATCTATGCATCAGTACTTTATTAAACATTAATCAGTAACCATGAGCAGTCAATAACAGAATGAACCATCACACAAAAGAAACACACATGAACACCAAGATTTAAGGTAGAAACCCAATGTGGGTGAAAACCACCTACTACTATTGTCTCTGTCTTCTTTTAATAACAATAAAATATGTTTAAAACATTGTACTGGTGCAGACTCATACCAGTACGCAGGCATCTACCTGCAGAAGGCTACAACCTTCTCTTGTTCTCCAACTTCTACTAGAAGGGAGCTACAACCCCCTAGCTCTTGTACTAGCCTATATGTTTACTAGTACATAGGCGACAACCTACAGAAGCCTACGACCTTATTTCTTCCTCTAGGGACAACTTTTCATAAATTTTCAAATTGGATACTCCTGGAACACAACACCATAATCTGAAGGCCATGTTTCATTCAATTTTTATAATGGACCCATCAACAACATTGAAGCTCAAAATCAATCACCACTATAATACAACTATCAAATACATCTGCATCAACCAATCACTGAAAGTCAAACATCACAACTGAATCAATCAATCACTTTGACAACCCATCAAAACTGTAGAAAATCACAATCAAATAATCTGATCATTCAGAACACTATCACCAGAATACAGTCACCAGAACCCAAAGCAGAACCCAGAACTCTACAACAGCAAACAGAAGCAACTGAAACATACTTCATAAGGCATATGTTACTTCCATGTGTCAAAACAGTGTGTCTATGCGCTTTTATCAAGGCCAACCAACGTACACATATGTAAATATTCATTCATAATTTTGCAGTTATTCTAGACTTCAGTTATACACAGATCATAACATTTACAAAATAATAGATGTGTCAATATTCAAATCTAGATTATACATGATCAAATCCACATAATGATAATTCATTTCAAGCCTTAAGATCCCAATCCATCATTAGATCTTATCCCTCATCAACCGCTAAGGTTCATCCTTGGTTCAGATCAAGCAAAGCACCATAAGCCGATAATTTTCATACTAGATCTCACACTTCATCAGATATTCAATACTTGCACACTTGGCCTAATGATCTTCTCCTCCTTATTTAGTTTTAGGCATTTCGCAATACCATGGATCAAAACCTCTTAGGACCAATACCTTGGACCAAATACCTAGGGTCAATACCTTATACTAAATACTTTGGACCAATACTATGGATCAAAATACCTTGGACTAAATACCTCGAACAAAAAACTTAGTTTTCCAACATATACACGCTTTTCCTTCTGTGAAAGTGTGTGTGTACATATATGCTACTTGTGTTTAGGGAACTTGCATGTATATGCAGCTTGGTCAAGGTGAACCTGCGTATACCTCTCTTTCTCCATTCTTTATAGTTTGATCTATAGTTCTTTGTTGTTAACCTGCTGTACTATGAGCTATCATCTGAGAGAGTTGCCTTTGTACGCTACTTTTGAACTGATTCCTTTGAACTACCCTATATTTTGCCACATCTGTAAACACAAATGTCTTGCATTCTGTCACATCTGATATCTCTGCTGTAGATTCATCTAGTTACCATATACAAGTGAGTTGTTATGCTACAAGTGGGTTACCATCAAGTACAACACATGCATCATAATGCCAAAATATTAGAGACACTACCCATTCCCGAGTGGAAATGAGAGAAAATCACTTTGGAATTCATCACAGGATTACGTCGCACTAAAAAACATCATGACTCAATTATGGTGGTAGTGGACATGTTAAGCAAAACTGCCCATTTCATACCTATTAAATCGATCTACAAGACTGTAGAAATCACAAATATATTCATGAAGGAAATTTTCTGGTTACACAGGATATCGAGGGTAGTAATTTCTGACAGATATGTAAAATTTACATCCACATTTTGGAAAACCCTCTTTGTTGGGTTAGGCACTTATATTCAATTCAGTACTGCCTGCCATCCATAGATGGATGGCTAGATAGAGCGAGCAAATCAAGTGCTGGAGGACATGTTGAGGATGTTCGTAATTCAACACCGCATAGGTGGGAGGACTACCTCCACCTGGTAAAGTTTTCTTATAATAATGGTCATCATGAATCATTGGTCATGAGCCCTTTTGAGGTTTTGTATGGAAGAAAGTGTCGGGTACCCATAGATTGGAATAATTCTGTTAATAAGTTAGCATGAGGTCCTGATATGTTAGCTAAAATGGAGGCCACAGTTAAAAAGGCTCACCAGGACTTAAAAGCTGCTTAGGATAGGCTAAATATTTATGCAGATAAGAAAATGACTCATAAAGAATTTCAGTTGCATGATCATGTGTATTTGAAAGTTAAACCCCCAAGAAGTACCTTGCAGTTGAAGGGTTGCACAAAACTAGCACCCCAATACTGTGAACTATTCCAAATATTTGAATGAATTGGACTAGTGGAATACAAATTAGCACTCCCCAGCCACATCTGCGTCCACAATGTCTTCCATGTCTCCTTACTAAAAAAATATGTGTACAATCCTCAACATATAATTAACTAGGAAAATATATAGGTAATAAAACAATTGAATAGGTAACATTGAATTATTTTTTTGGTACAATTCTGATAGCAAATTGTAAATTGTGCAAGTCAAACCAGAGGGATAGTTTCTGACAGAATTGCTTCATATTCTTGATCGGAGAGAAACCACCTTGTGGAAGTGAGCCATTAGCCAAGCTAAAGTGCAATGGAAACACTTTGGCCTGGAAGAGATTTCTTGGGAATAAGATGAGAATATGCAGAAAGCCTATCTGGTATTATTTTCTTAAAAGAACACCAAAGATAGTGTTCCTCATAAGGGGGGAAGCTATAACACCCTATATTGCGCAAATATTTATTTTGCTTACCAAGTTTTATGTATTACTTCAAAAACTTTTACTTTTCTTAACACGGTTTGTTAAAGGATTAAGGCTGGAAAGCCAGAAAATTTTCTTATTTTGTTATTAAGGAATTTAAATAGTTTGTTAAAAGAACTAAATGAAACAGTTACATAAATCCTTACACAGGTAAAGGCAGTTTCCCATCTTTCTTCCCTAAAAAGGGAAAAGAATAGGAATAAGTGACACAAAGAAAGGCAGGGAGAGGCTGTTCAGATTTTTCCTTGATTTGGGTATGAGTAACTAGTGGGAAAGAAATCTATGGCTAGCAGTTGAACTGGTATGTGACTTGAGGCTGGACTGTAGTCCTAAAGCCCAAGATACTGAACTGTATTTGCCTAGTAACTATTAGGAGCAGGAAGTGCTTGGAGGGGGAATCTATACGTAATTTCCAGGTCTGTCACTGGGTGGTGAGACCTTCTAGAAAATAGAAAGTATCTATATATTTATAAACAAACATAAACATATAAGTGATAAAATCCATGCTTATTATTCATTCTAGAAAAGTATTACTTTTACCAAGAACAGATGATTATCATCATAGCTACATTTTCAAGTATTTTCTGTTGTTTAAGGATTAGATATATAGTAAGCAGACTCTATCATTTATTATGGTTAAGTTTTCATGATTAAAGCAAAGTATTGATACTATCCTCTTGTACAAATGACCAGAAACATATACTGTTAATTTTATTACTAGTCTGATCGTCTTACTCATATGTTCCGTAGGATACATAAGTCTAAACAGTTCCAAGCAATAATAGGAAAAGCCATTTCAAAACCCCAATAAGATAATTCTTTTACCCTCAACTCTGAGATAATAACAACAGAGACAGTTTAAGAATTACAAGAGAGGAATGTTAATCGAGAACAGAGCTATAACTCATTTTAAAACAACACATGAAGCTTACAAAGATTGAACTATATCTTTAACATTGGTCATTATTCAACTTCATTCAAATATGAAGTGTGATAGGTAATCTGGAACTAACAAAACTCTTCTTGCTATTAATCATTAACTTAGCAGTCAAAAAACATTTGAAAACCATGACATAATAGACAGGGTCCGCCTTGGCCCTTAGCCAATTCCAAAATAAAGGATCGAGAGCCAACTGGCCTCATGATATTAACCATGTATGGATATCGTGCAGTGAGGTTGAAACCCTTAAATAGATCAAACAATGGAAATAGCCAAACAAAATGTCGATGACACTTGTTTCGGAAAACTGAAATTTAATAATGCGGTAGTATCATGGTTTAAGGACTGAGGGACTAGTCGAGCTTCGGCATAAAAACAATAACCATCTCAAATAGCTAAGCTACCCAAATCAATAGATTTCATTTGACAATAAACAAAGACTGAAGGAAATTCCTCATTTTGCAAGCTGCCAGAAGTTTCATGGAAGAACCAACTTGTGGATAGAAGATGAGCTTCATGGTTAGAAAGCCTCCTAAGCCTGCACTCTGAGAAATACGCGTGACAAAGGATTTTACCTACAAAATCAAGCTAGAGGTTAAACATTTTGAAATTCGTAAACATTACTAAAATAGAAGTAAAGTTGAATACTTCAAGCTCTTGTCTTACCTATGAAGGATCTGTAACATGCGAGAGAGAAACAAATACCTGTAGGCATGATCCTAATGGAAAATGGCATCCACCCATGGAATTTACCCATGGTATTGTAATTGGCATCCATCCATGCTATTTATCCACCTTGGGTATTGCAAGTGACATCCACCCATGGTATTTTCCCATGGTATTGTGACATTCACCCATGGAACTGATTTGTGGTATTGTAACTAAAAAATACTATAAGTAACAAGTCGCATTTTGTAAAAGGACAGATTGTCCACCATGATGTAGCTTTTATAGTTATTCTCCATTTTAATAAAAAGTTTCTTTGTGGTTTTGTTTATTGGGAATTCTCCTATTTTTATTTTGGCATTTCAGTTTTTCAGATCTTGGGGACCTCTCCCTCCAGATCCATTTAAATTTTTTAGATGTTGGGCCTCCCCACAAGATCTTGATCAAGGAACCTTTCAAAAGTTAATACCATGCCTCTACACGGATAAGGAGAAACAAAGGAATTCCCAATTCAAAACTCTAAGATCCTTACCTTTGCGGGAGGACCATCCTCTTGCCTCGCAACTCTGCTAGAGGAAACGAAGTAGTAGTTTGGGAACATGCCTGAATCAAAGGTAATAGATCAGAAGTATTCGATTTAGGTGGTGAATCAAAACTCAAATGTAGAGTGTGGACATAAAACACATACAAATCATACCAACGTATTCACCAGGGAATGACGAAATGTGGATGGCTGGAGCCACCATGGTATTCTCCATCAAACTTGAAAGGGAGTGTAGAGCCACATTACACAACAGCCATCACTCCTAAATGAGAAATGTGTAAGATAAGGAGATTGAGGTAGGGCATAGATTTAACAAGAAGCCCAGGAGCCGTTGGATCCTTACACCAAAATCCTATAGTGGAACACTTTCCGTAGTTAATACCTGGTCATCTGGCAGCAGGACGGACTGACAATATTTAAGGCGAGCCACTGGTGGTAGCGTACCCATAGCCTACTTCCTCGGTAGTGTAATGCCACGGGAATCGTGCTAGTGCCTTGTGGGGAAAATCCATTCAATGGCTCATAAAGTCGTCAGACAACGATAGTTCAAAATTCAATTAATCTTTCCAGTTAAAATCTATAACATTTGAATGCTATGCATATGACATTAATCGGGTTATCGAATTTACACGAAATATGGTAAATATAAAACGAATTACATTAATTCATAATACAAAAGTTTTTTTTATTTTTTATTTTTACTATGAGAGCAATAAGTGTTACAATAAAAATTATACGGCTTGTTTAAATGTTCATATTTGAAACATTATGTATCTCGACTATTTATATTTATAAATAGATTGAGTTTTTTCATATTTGTTCTCTAGATGAACCACATTAAATAATTTGAAACGTTGACTAATAAAAACTAATAAAAACTAATATGACTAATCTGAAAACAAATCTCAAATAACAAAAGAAATCACATAAACTTGAAATAAAAAATAATATAATTTTTTTCCATTATATTATAATATCATTGATAGAATAGATATCTATAAAAAAATTATTATATCATTGGATAAAGGAAAATCCGTAATGTGATAATAAATGATTAATTAAATAATTAAATAATTAAATTTGTGATATGTAAATATGATATTATATCTATGTATTTTTAAGTAATTTAAATTGATTTTAATATTTATAAAGTTATAAATTGGGTTTCATTTAAATGTTAATATATTTTATACATTTATTTCAATATTTGCATGTTAGATGAGTTATTGTTTTTAGTTATATAATTATATAAAAAATCAATATGTATAATAATTTAAAAATAAATAAATCTATTGATGGTTAATATTTATGATAAGTAAGTTTTTTGTTTTATATTAATCATTATAGCCTATAGATTTTAGTAATCATAAAGTTATCATTTTAATTAAGTTGTTCATAACATTACTCTTACTGTAATGTATTAATATTTATGATAAATAAGCTTTGGTTTTGTGTTAATCATTATAGTGTATAGCTTTTAGTATTCATAAAGTTATAATTTTAATTAAGTTGTTCATAACGTTACTCTTTATGTATTGGTTATTAAGTTGTTCATAACGTTACTCTTTATGTATTGGTTTTAGTGTTTGAATAGTAAATAATTTTAATTATTCAATTTCATGTATTGATTATAATGTTTATATAATGGATAAAGATTATATTAAAAAAAAATCACTATAATAATAAATAATTAAATAAATTATAATAAAATATTATAATTAATTATTTTAATTTAAATAATTAATTAGATAAAATTATAGACAAATCATTATGACTTATAAAATAATAAATTATTAATAAAGAAAATAAGCAATATATTAGATAGTTAAAAATTGTGATAATAGAAAATGAATTAAAGATAACAACTCACATGCGCTTCAAATACTATCATCATGAAGCAAAAGTAAAAGATTACATAATCCTAGCATCTCTAATTGTAAGGAATTAGATGGCGAGAATCTAAACAAAGAGGTCATATAGGCCAGTTGAGAAACTAAACTAGGTCATGTATGCCCCATTAGTTCATGTGCTTTTGCTTTGACGGTTGGATATTAATGTTGTAAAGTCAATAATTTTTCTACAATTACAATGCATTAAATTTCTATTTCTATTTGTGTAGTGCATTAAATTTAGTGTCTTTACGATAAATGAGTTTTATTATTTTAGTCGTTGCATTGAGTTTGCATTGAGTTTAGTGTTGTGCATGTACTTTTAAGGAGTTGTCTTTAGTGTGATTTTTTGGATTTTCTAGTGCCCGAGTCGGAGAGAAAAATTTGAGGTGAAATGTTGATTTGTCTCATTTAAACTAGTTTTTCAACTGCATATTTGGATTCAGCACCTTGAAAAACCCCTAGGACACTTTGAATGCGCAGGGATTACCCATCAAATTTGAGATTTCAATAAATTGCTACTAGATTTTAGAGAATTTTGATTAGAAAAACCCACTGGAAAAGCTTCCAAAAATTTGCACTAAAGACAACTCTTTATTTTTAATGGTTAATGTATTTAATATTAAAGAATTACATTAAAAAGGTTTAGGTATTCTCTATTTCTACATATTATATTAATTTTTATTTCGAAAGTTTTTTTTCGACGAAGACTGAAGCTTGATTAATCTTTTTCTTTTTTCTTTACAAGAACTTTTACTTGCACTCCTACATGAATTTTCATACAAGTTCTTGATTCCTCAAATAAGTCGCTCACAATGACTTCCCTTGCCTTAATATGTTTGACAACAAGGAATTCTCACGAAACTCTAAGCGAACTTCAGACAAATTTCCTACAAACTTCAAGAAAGAAATTTAACACATTTACAAAATTTTTGAGCACAAAATCATACCAAGATTAAATTTTGTATTCTATTTTAGAATAGATCAAGAATACTGACTCTGAGACTCAGAATCTAAAAATCCCACCACTTTAGGTTCACACATGCATCTGCATGCACATGCACAGGCTTGTTTGATTTACTCTAGATTGACTTTGGATTTTTTCAAGATGCATACATGATCGCATTAAGCGCAATTGCGTGGAAAGAACCAACTCAAGACTGACTTCAAATTCGAATGAGAAGAATGAATCTCGCTTCTCTTATTTATAGATCTCAACAGGAGGCAAGAGGCATTTTTCTGGATCATGATTTTCTAACAAAGTTCAAAGGAATCATCCTAAAAGAAGGAGGTTCTGATAGAGTAGGCCAAATCTTTATTTTACTTTTCCATAGATTCCTTAAGATGTGGGTCAATCCTCACCTTTAGGTAGAGAAGTCCTCTAAGTCCTAGATGAATCGTGCAAAAAGTAATCATATATAAACTTCTAGTGTAATAGATATGTACATACACTTGTGACATTTTGAAGAAGACATACCCTATTTCCTAGTCGAAATTCATATCAATACTAGGATATCTTCCCCTATAGAATATCATGTTCCATCTTTTTGGAGAATATTTACCTAACAATAATGGGTTGCCCTTGCAAGTTTTGTCAAATGATCTTTATTTTCACGATCCATTGGTGACGTTTATTTATGAAGATATGCATCATGTGCTTTTCATCCATGATTTCGATGTACTAGAGATCTGAAATCTTTGTGAGAGGATATCCAAAATCTCTATATCCTAATTCAATGACCGATGGGTCCATTACAATTCTGTTTACACCAAATTATTTCAACCAGTCTAGTGACCAATCAGGATGCCAACCACATAATGACTTGTTTATCCCCCCAATATTTAGAAGAGTGGTGTATGTTTTCCCAACATTATCCTTGCATAGTAGATCATACCATAAATTTTATATTGGTTGTAGTGATAGTCAGCGTTAGAAAATTTTAGAAAACGATTATTATTTGGCCATTTCTCAAGGGTCCTTCGTCTGTTCAAGTTCAGGTACTTATGTACTTGGCCTTCTCTATTATTGAATTATTTCCTGACAATATGATATAGTGAAATTTATATGTCAAATCCTCTTTCACTTGCATAGCTTTTTTTAGTGCTCTTCCATATACCATGTCAACTACCAAGATAGTTGAAGTTGGTTTGGTGCATACTTCTAGCAGAAATTGGGTTAGTGAATTACTTAGTTGGAGATTCATATCCAAGGCTTGAGTACTCATTAGTTTCTGGGTGGGCTTCCATTCTTCTTTATACCTTTTCAAAGACATGTCGTTAGCAATATGTCTAAATTGTTCTTGCCTATTGGTCCATTCGGTAACAATCAGCATACACTGATCACACTCAATTTAATTATTCAGAACATGCTCACCTAAGTCTCACTCACACCCATCTTAGTCTCTCTCATGCTTGTTTGGGTCTCACTAGCTTGATTTCAAATTTGACCACTCACTTGATTTTATTTTTTCTCACTTGATTTATTTTAATTTTTCCCACTCGCTTGTGCCTTGCCAAGGTTTTTGTAGATGTTCCCTACTTAGAAAATCAGTGATTGATTTTTTTTCCCTTTAATGTGCTCAATATCAAAATCAAAGCTTGCAAAAAATGTTTTCCATCTTCCAAATTTTGCTTCACTAGCTTTCTTTACCTCCTTTGTTAGAACTTTCTTCATGGTTGCAAGAAGGTTCTTAAAAAGAATAGTTTGTTAATAAGGAATATTTCAAATTTGTCTAATGCATTCAATGTGGCTTTAATTTCTTTACCAATGGTTGCATATTTTATTTCTAATTCCATCCATGTCCTAGATGAAAATTGGACAATTTCTTCAATCTTACCTATGGCTGTGGCTCTTAACTACTTAAGTACATCTCCCTATCTAATATTGCCTTCATATGTTTCTACAATTTTTTGTAAATCATCATCTGCAACATGAAGTATAGGAAATTCTTTTACCTTGGTTTTGATTTTTCTTATAGCTTATGGATTATTTTTTGTCCAAGGCACCAGATCCTTTTTGAGTCTTTCATTTAGAATCTTTCTATATGCAACACATTTTTTGTAAAAATGGCTTACATAATTTAGGTTTCTCAAAAATATTTGCAATTGAGTTCTATGAGTGATATTATCTGGAAACTTGTCTACAAAATAAATTGCATGCTGTTGCAACACAATCTAACCATTTGAAACAGTATAACCAAGAAATTTAATAGATGTTTGAAATAACTCCATTTTTTTCTTTGATATTACTAGGCCAACCTCCTTAACAACCTATAAAAAAAATTCAGATGGTTTATGTGTTCTTCAATGGAATTGGAGAAAACTAAAATATCATCTATATATACAATCAACTAGTCAAAATAATGCTTCAAAAGTTTATCCATCACCCTTTGGAATTTTGCAGGTGCATTCTCATGTCCAAATGGCATTCAACATTCCACTCATAGTGTCTAGCTGGGATGATGAAGGTTGTTTTAAATTCATCTTCTTCTTTCATAGAAACCTGCCAAAATCCAGTCATTAGATCAAATTTTGAGAATATTTTTGCACCAACAATTCTTTTAACAAGATTGGATTTATGTGGTATGGGATAAGTATCATATACTAACACTTGATTCAAGGGCTTTTAATCTATGACCTATCTTGGAACTCCATTAATCTATTTAGAATGCACGTTCGCATAAAATCCATAATAATTCCATGGAATTTGAGACTCTTTGATAAGTCCCTCGTTTAGTAGTCCTCTGATCTCTTTTTCAGATAAGTTTTGGTACTGAGCATTCATTGGAATTTCTTGATTTTTACATGTTTTTCCTATATATGAATCTTAATAGGGTAGTTCCACAAAATATTTCTTCCTTTCCCATAATGCTATAATATTCTCCGAGCAAACTTCTTCTTAAAATATTTTCTTCAATTTAGATATTTCTTTCCTGAACCTTCCTGCTTTGAGCTACTCTTCAATCTTCATGTTACTCCTCATGTTTTCGAGATCTTTTATTTTTCTCTCCTTTTGTTTTATTATTTCAATAACCTAGACCATGGTGGAAAATTAAGGAGTTGAAATAAAAGGGAGAACAATTTTATTTGCCTAGTTCCCACTTTGTTTTAGATCTGGAATTGTGATGAAGTACCCAAATTTTCCATCTCTTGTTATTTTTGACCCATGTGGTTCAACAACTACTAGTAAGGTTGTTTCCAATATGTAGTCAATGGGAATTTCTGCAACAAAAAACTTTAGATCCAAGCATTATTTCCCAAGACATGGATTTCCTTTAGGAACTACATATATTGCATATATATTCATGGATTTATTCCCAAGACCTATTACAGAGTGGATGGTCTTGTGCCAATATGATCTTTATGCATATTTGAAGGCCTGATGACAACAACATAAAAGAATGAGTGGCTCATCATCAAATAATGAAGTTGTGTACTCAAGCTTTGTACTTATCCTTGTTTTTATGAAGATCACCATGTAAGCAACATATATGCATTATCGAAGGGTCATCCATAATCATCCATAAATCTGATCTGAATACCAACTATGTGACCCCAAGTATCATATGAGATTTTATCATGGGTAACTCATAACCGTAACATAGCAAGATGTATCATTTAGCCATAGAAGCATCATCATCATTGATTAGGTACCAAAGAATTCTAAACATAATGCCAATGATGCTTTATTAGAAGCATAACATGTTCTCCCCTTGAACCTATTCCATCTGTTCACTGTTAGATCTGATCATTGCATATATCAGTAAGAAATATCAAGGCATCATCATCAGTTAGATATACATAAAGTTATCAACAACTTGTGAGGATCACAAGAACTTCTAAATAACATCCACAGACTGTAGTCATCTATCATCACAACATAAAAGATAATTGTTTGAATCATATCAAATCAATTTTTTCTGAGTTTGTCCCACTACATTTTCTCAAACCATGTATACGCAACTGTGTAGCTTTGAACTCGCGTTTATACACAAATTGTCTTCATGAAACTTGCATTTGAGATTTAGAACATTGAAGTTTCACACTTTCAGCTCCCCCTGAATCTGTTATGTCTCTACACTGTGCCATGCCACATTTTTTTTACTGTACTTCCTTCCTCTTCCATATCTTCAAGTGTGATGGTGTTTTATCCTTTTGGTATGGTGCCAAAAATTTTCTCTTGCATTCCTTTGCTGTATGTCCAAACTTGTTACATGCATAACATCTTACATGTTTCATATTTCTTCTATAGTAGTCAATGGCTTTGTGACCAAACATATTGCAAGAAAAACAATATCCCTTAAAGTACCTCGAAGCTAATGATCTTTCTGTGTGATGGTCTTGAACCATTCTACTTCCACATCTTGCTACAATATGTCCAAGATGATGAAATATAAAACATTTAACATTATTCATTTGAGGAAATAACCGACTAGCACTTCCACATTTAGGAGTAAAATATTTTCTTTGAAGATTTTCTTTCCTTGCTTGTTGATGGGGTTGACCTCTAATATTCTTGTTGAGCATTTTAGGTTTTACATTAGAGTTCCTTACCTTAGCTTGTGAGCCAGATTCACCTTCAACAGATTCATGGAAACCAAGACCAGATTTGATGGCAGGAGACCTTTGACTACTAAGAATCTCATCCAAAATCTTAGTACTATCTTGAAATCATAAAAGCTTATCCTTTTCTTCTAATTTACCTTTTAGTATATTTACCTCAACCTGATATTGCTCTTCCTTTTCAAGATACTGCTTCTTCATGATTTCTTCAGCTTTTCTTCCTTCTTCCACTTGTTGGCTTAATTAGAGAATTGTGTTTTCTTGTTCTTCAAGAGCTTGGAGTAGTTCTTCATTATGCTTATTTGATTTTTCAAGATATTATTTTTGAGAGACGATCTTAGCTTCAAGACCTTTATAGTAACTGGATCCATTTTTAAGTTTCTTGATTGTTGTTTTCCTTTTATTTACTTCATTTCTTAATGATGTCACCTCATCCTGCAGCTTTTGATATTGATCTTCCTTTTCCTTATACTGCTTCCTTACATTGTTTCCTTCCTCTTTTAGTTTGGTAGCTTCTTCTTTGAAGGCACACTCCTTGTTATCGGGAAAACTAGTGTCCATTTAGAGTTGCTAGTCCCACTAAGACGGGTAGCTATCTTAGAAACAAACAAACTAAAGTCACTTGCATTTTCCTTTATGATATATAGATGAGAGAGAAGCAGAGAGTACCAACCTCAGTCTTTTGCTTGGCTCCTTGCTTGTTTCCTCTCCCCTTTGACAGATCTTTGCCACTCCTTCCTCACTTGTCCTGCTTCAAAGAACACTTGTAGAGTTAAAGAAGTATAATAACATCAAAGCATAGAGATCTATAATCATAAACAATATAGGATCAGATATATATTAACCATACAAATGCATATATCAATACAAGATATAGAGATATACAAGAATATGGAGGAAAACTCAAATAGCTTTATTGATAGAAGTAGTAGAAGAGAGGAATACAACCCATTGAGTTGACCCAACACCATCCTCCCAGCATGAAAGCCCTCTTCACCTCATGAAAATCTAGATCACCTAACACTATGATGTTCCACAGAGAAACCAACAACACTTCCTTACAAGATACAAAATTCCAGCCTCTAGATCTCTAACATGAGGGATCCATATATAGATGTTTACAGGTAGGTGAGTCAGCTTCTAGGGTTTTGATTAGTGTCATTTTTCTGATAGTTCTTGGTTCCGCTTGGATATTTCATGATCTCTCACTCATCCCTGGGCGAATTCAGAGAGGCAAGTGTGACAGGAGAAGTTTCTGGAAGATTCCATGATCATCCACCTTGCAAACTGTCTCTACCATTTGTCTACTTTGGACCATCGCACCCTATAGAAGGGCTTTCCACTATGCATTGCACCCCCCTTGTGCATTAGGTGAGATGCATCGCACCCTAACCATGGAGAAGGTGAGATGGTCCAGTTTTGACCAGTTCTGAGTAGTTTTTCATGGAGAACTTCTGGGAGATGATGTAATCAACTCACCTTGCTCCTTTAGGGTATGAAAAAACACTTTTAGGGGCTTAGAAGCCCTTGGTTTATGGACATATGAGATTGGGGTTGTGGTGCCCAAATATGTCTATAACAGTTGCCCCCTAAGGCATGAGGTTGTAAATCTTCTGATGTCGGGTGAAATGCTTTATCATGAGGATCTGAGGCTTTTTCGAACTAAAAGGTGACCTGTAATAAGATACAATACAATACATTATCTTCATAATATTTTTCATGATCTAGATGAGGCAGGCATTCCCAAGCTCAGCTTTATAAATTCATTTTCATGTACATATGACAAACAACCATCTGTGTGACAGATTGATGATTCTGGTAGAGCCATCATCCTTTGGCTTGGATGATTATTTGTGCAGCTATGATGTACATTTGATGTCTTTATTTTCTTGAATATATCGCAGCCCAGATGGATGAAACTAGCTCTGGGGTCTTCAAACTCGTTCAATCTTCACCCAAAGTACAAGTCGATCCATGTGAAAAGATGTTCTGAAGTTGAACATGGAAAGACATCGCCTGATTACCAGCCAATGATGCAAGGCGTTAACAAGTGCAAGAGGAATCACCGATAATGATAATGATCCTCAAGGTACTGTAGTACAATTCATGTGGTGTGAATACATGAGTCGATGTCAAACACCACGCAAAATCTTATGGTCGAAGGCCATTGATGTAAACTTGTCGCCTGAAGTGAGAAACTTACCATTGAGGCATGCAAGCTTCAAAGTACTGAAAGGGTTGTTCCTAAGTCAACTTCTTGGATAATGAGTTGATGTCGACAAGAAGTGAGCCATCGTAGGAGAGCCTTAATGAATCCCACATCTACGACATGAAATGGAGCAAATTATTTTGTGGAGGTGAAAACGATATGGTGATACAAGGTTTAGGGTGGCAGTCATGAAATAATGAAGTGTGAAGGTATTGCAGCAGATGAGGCATAAGTTGGGGTGGTGAATTCTCTAACCGACTTCTCTTGAACATATTGACGACACTGAAATGGATTGGTAGTGTTAACCCCAAAAATGGATGGTATAGAGGACCAATGGTGATATGACCAGTGAACAGAATAACCCAACCCGACTCAATCATGGTAATGGAGTGAAAGTGTCATGTTCAAGAGTGACCTGCTACCAATAAAGTTTCTTCAAGTTTTCTTCCAAAATTTTCCCCAGTCATTTCTGACCAGTACTTCTTTATTTTTGTCAAGCTTGAGGAGGATAATATATGCTTGTTCTATAATTTTCCCTTCGGGGAAACCCGTCGCTATGTTTTAACGAGCCTAGCAATAGTGAAACTCGCTCTTATTTGCATGGACAAGTTTGTCGCTATTGTTTTAACGACAAAGATAACTCGGTCCTTTTCAATTTTAGAGAGTCTGAAAAGAGACGGAAATGAAACTCCAGTAATCCTTTTTCATAATATAATCCCTTAATTCTGAAAAAGTATAAAATAATACCAAAGGGATGACTTTTCGATAGTTTTAATGAGCCAAACTAAACAAGCGCTTGATCTATTTATGCAATGATCCCTCAGGTCCAAAAATATTAAAATCTAGAGGAGGGATGGCACTTCCAATCACTTTAACGAGCTGGAGAGGCTAATTGCTCGACAGTATTTTCATATTTTACGAGTTAGATGAAAAGAGCTTAAAGGAGACTTGTTTTTTGAGGAAAGAGTGCTGTTTTCGGATAGCAGCTGGTTCCAGGTAAGGTTTGGAACTTTTCAATCATGGTAGTGTAAAGAAGGTGGCTAATAGAATCACTCGTCGCCGCTATTCCTCAAAAGGGGTAAACAATCAAATGGAGGCGTATGATTGGCTAGAAAGAGTGGAGGTGATGGTAAGAACACAACCAAGGCTCAAAAGCTGATGATTATGCAATTTCAATGGTTATTTACCAAAGGTGGGTTCATTTTTTAATGAGCTTAAACTCTAGTGGAAAATATGCTCATTGCTAGGTTTATTTTTTAACGAGCTTGAACTTCGCGTAAAACTGCTCGTGCCTATCATATAATAAGGATGTCTCATCAGTAGGTTCATTTTTTAGGGAGCTTGCCCCATTTGCAACTTTTCTCTAGAGCCTTTCGTTATGTAAGCTAGGAACGACCAACCTACAAGTTTAAGGGGTTAAGAACCTGCAAAATAAGAAAATAAATGGTCTCTTTTAACTTGCATGCAAAAAGGTTTGCATGCCCCCAGGTATAGTGAAGTAGAGTTTCTAGGTTACCATATGGAAGTTCTTGCATCCACAAGATGGTTCCACCTGTGTAGCAGACAGAAACACTTCCTTTGCTCTGTCCATTGAAATAGACAAAGGTGAATGGTGCGTTGCCTCCACTCACATAACTTTGATGAGGGAATCTTATTCCAGTCTAATCCCATTTTTCTAAACGAATGGGTGTGTTAGACTAGTCATATATCCTCCACGGAAACCTACCCTATACCTAAAGTTTTCCTGTCGAAGCAGACCAGGGTGCATGCCGCCTGGGATTAGTCACATTCATCGAATCAATCACCTTCATCAGGTGGATTGACTGGAGATTTATGAGACATTCCTTGTGCAAAAAGAATAGTTAGGTATGGCACTTGACTATTAGCTATGTGTGAACTGGGGAATGAAAGCTAGTCTACGAGCTGGACCACTCTGCCTTCATGCGAAAAACACATCACTTGAAAGAGTGAGGAAACAATAGCTCCCATGCTATAAATGTAGTCACGCCCAAGGAGTAGATTGTAATCTAATGGCCCTTGGACTACCATCATGCTTAGTTAAATGGTTTTCCTTCTCAAAGTTATAGGAAAATTTGGAAGGATCCCTAATGGTCGAATGGTTCCTTTGTTGAAGCTTGTTAGGTTTCGAATCTCAGGCAGAAGCGATGGTGAACCAAGTGCTTTCCAAGAAGTTGAGGAAAGGATACTCACAGAAGCCCCTTCATCTATGATAGTACCAACCATGACCATTCTGTAAGCTTGAACTATGATTTGTAATGGTACATTAGATGGTGGATGAGGTCTGCTTAGTAGATTCCAATCGAAGGAAACAACTAGGTTGCTTGGAGGAGGGACCAAATAAACAACTAGGTAAATCTCTGACAAACTTCATTCTTGCGGTAAAGGAATTTGTAGATTGCCCCCATGTTCACAGATTCTGTGTTGACGAAAAGAATTTGAACGGTGTCATTTTCATTCTCTTTGGTGACTGTATCATCTGAAGGTAGACCTTCTGAAGACAAGACTGGGTCGACTGCCATCTTGACCTGTTGACTTTGATCCTATGTAGACTCAGAGGGTTTATTTTCAATGATAGATGCTTTGACCGACCACAAAGGTGTGTCAGTCGGATTTTCAACTATTGATGGACTCGGCAAGAGTTTCTTGTATCTAGGAGGAAGCCGTAGTGGTGAAGTAGGACGGTTATCCAAGACTCTTTTAGCTTTGTCTAGGAAGGAACAATGGTGGGGGACATGATCGCCTTCACATAGTCTACACGGAAATTTAGATCTTCCTTTCTGTCCATTGACTTCATTTTCACTAGTTGACGGTGTACTCTCAACATGATTGTCAGAGGTTGACAACGCCGGATTGTGTAAGCGGGGAGACCAATTCCTTAAGATCTGTGGGATGCAAGGAAAATCTCGATGATAGTGGTCCCCTTTTCAAATGACACATGGAGATTTAGGTTTGGATGGTGCAGCATGTGGATTTTCGCTAGATGATGCTTGGATTCCCCCTTTTGCCGTTGGCTTCTTCTTCTTCTTCTTCTCCTTCCCTTTCTTCTTCTTCTCAGTTACTTCGTTTTTAGTTTTACTAGCATCACCAAGCAAAGAGGAAGAAGGAGAGGGAGAAACAAATCAAATAGAAGGTTGGGGGGTAACTCTAGTATCATCTGCTTGTTGATTTGATTGCTCAGGAAACACGGTGCTTTGAACGATAGAGGTTGAGAAGAGCCATACTGGGAGGCCAATTGTCAGTCCTAGAAGGGACAATGTGGCCATATGAGGTGCACCAACATCTCCCTAAGAGGAGAAGGGACTAGGATTTCCCCCAAGGGGAAATCCTTTGTTGGTGGACTCCATTTTCACAACCTAAAACCAACGAGGGAACAATGATGTTATTCCGATTAAAATAAATTTTAAGAATCTTTGACACAACTTACTTTTTCAATTTTTAAGAGTTGAGAAAAAGCTAAAGATGACTCTAGTCGCCTTTGATTTTTAATGAGCCTAAGTGACAAGTGCTCAGATGGACCTTTTCTTTTAAGGAGTTTGAAAAGGAATGAAAGTGACTACTCTAGAAATCTTAGACAGAGGGATTACTAAACCAATTGCAAAACTGCAGAATACTTTTTATGGTACAACAGTCAATCTTCCCAAATGCTGTGTTCAGCGCATTGCGATCGATAGGGTGACAGACATAGCTTCTTGAGGATAAAGGATATAGCCTATTGTGGTCTCCAAATATATACTCGACGGTACGTGGGAGCACAAGTCCGTACTGGCACTTGTCATCTCAAAGAGGAGGAATCATCCAACCTACGATGAAAGCGATAGTTACTAGGCTTTACGATGCCAGAATACGTCTCTAGCCTAGAATTCTAGATGTTGTGCGTTAGGTTCCAAAGCATTTTTATGTTCATTGAAATTTATTTTGCAGTTGATCTTTCTTAAGAAGTTTGTCTTTAAGGTTCACCATGTGATGTAGATACACAACTCCTAAATATGTAATCTAAGATGATAAACAATCATTTACTTTCTTTTTGCAATGAAAATCCTAGCTACTAAGGAGAGAGAAGTAAAATCCTTTCAACATAGAGTAGAGAGCACACACTAAGATGCATTGTCCTAAATCAATTTCCACAAGCAATCTAAAAGCAAATGCACATGCATGTATTTGTTTTCTGCTTTCTTAATGTGTGAATGACAAAAGGAATGCTAAGTATAGATCTGAACTATTTTATTTCAAAGTGACAGTACTAACAATTTTCATTTCAAAAAATGAAAGGAAGACTAAGACGACACTTTGCGATTTCGAATTCAAAAATTGCTTTCGACACTTGAAATACTATTAATCCAAATCAAATACAATGGAAAAAGTGTAATCGACTATCAACAAGAGGAAGACTCTTTTCTTTGACTGAAAGCAACACTTGCGACACGTTCAAATCAAAAGACAATAGTTTGATTAAGCTACTATTTGCCAAGGAGAACTGTAAATCACGAAAAATACATAAAAACATTCACAATTCTTTATGCAATGGAGGTTGAATAATGCAAACGAAGGGAGCTTCAATAGTGGTATACTGATCACAGATAGCAAAACTCTTGAATAAAGCTAAAGACAATGAAGAAAAAGCCAAAATCTGGAGGCAAAAACAGTCTTATCTAATCATCGTACCTATAACATAGGGAAATAGGGATTCATCTCACCTACAACACACAGGAGGTGCGATGCATCTAGACTATCAAAGGGGGACAGTGTGATGGTTTAGGGACGAGATTAGGCTTGGTTTTTGGCTCACAATTTGCAGCTTAGTTTAGGTATTTAGGCTGAGCTAATGATAGTCAGTAAATATAAAGCATAGGGGTTGATCCAATGAGGTTACTTGAGCTACCAACAAGGCATTTAGGATGTTTTCAAGTTAGATGTTTAATTCATAAACTAAACCGGAGATTGACTTAAGCAGCATTTATCTACTTTGCAGTTGCACAACAAAAGCAGTTCGAAGGCTAGTTGTCTTAACTTCAGGCTCTGTCTGTAGTTTATAAAGTAAACAAACTAGAAACAAGCAAACAAGCTATTCGTTCCCCAGCGGAGTCGCCATTTTGTTATTGGAAAAACTAGTGTCCATTTAGAGCTGCTAGTCCCACTAAGATGGGTAGCTATCTTAGAAACAAACAAACTAAAGTCACTTGCATTTTCCTTTATGAGATATAGATGAGAGAGAAGTAGAGGGTACCAACCTCAATCTTTCACTTGGCTCTTTGCTTATTTCCTCTCCCCTTTGACAGATCTTTGCCACTCCTTCCTCACTTGTCCTGCTTCAAAGAACACCTGTAGAGTCAAAGCAGCATAAAACCATCAAAGCATAGAGAACTATAATCATAAACAATATTGGATTAGATATATATTAACCATACAAATGCATATATCAATACAAGATTCAGAGATATACAAGAATATGAAGGAAAACTCAAATATCTTTATTGATAGAAGTAGTAGAAGAGAGGATTACAACCCATTGATCTGACCCAGTGCCATCCTCCCAGCATGAAAGCCCTCTTCACCTCGTGAAAAGCTAGATCATCCAACACTATGATGTTCCATAGAGAAACCAACAACACTTCCTTACAAGATACAAAATTCCAACCTTTGGATCTCAAGGATGAGGGATCCATATATAGATGTTTATAGGTGGGTGAGTCAGCTTCTAGGGTTTTGATTAGTGTCATTTCTCTGATAGTTCTTGGTTCCACTTGGAGATTTCATGATCTCTTACTCATCCCTGGGCAAATTCAAAGGGGCAAGTGTCACAGGAGAAGTTTCTGGAAGATTCCATGATCATCCACCTTGCAAACTGTCTCTGCCATTTGTCTACTCTTGCCCATATCACCCTATAGAAGGGCTTTCCAGTATGCATCACACCCCCTTTGTGCATTAGGTGAGATGTATCGCACCCTGACCATGGAGAAGGTGAGATGGTCCAGTTTTGACCAGTTCTGAGTAGCTTTTCGTGGAGAACTTCTGGGAGATGATGTAATCAGATGACCTTGCTCCTTTAGGGTATGAAACAACGCTTTTAGGGGCTTAGAAGCCCTTGGCTTATGGACATATGAGATTGGGGTTGCAGTGCCCAAATATTTCTATAACACTCCCTTTTTTCCAATAGATCTTGTTGATCTCTAATTTTGTCTTTGAGTCTTGTAAATTCTGCCTCTATTTGATATATTTCTCTTTCACCCATAAGAAAAAATTTAGTTGTTTTACTATCACTTTCATTATCTTCAAATGGACAGAGAAATGTATCGCCAGAGGATAATAAATTCATAGCTAATGGTTCTTTTGCTTGTTCATCTTCATTGTAAGGTGATTCTAAATCTAAAGAGTTGCTTTCACATAATCCCCAATCGACTCTCCTAGTGTCATAGTTCCTTTGAGATGCTTTCTTCTTTAGCTTATTTCCCATTTTTTTCTATGGATCTCCTTCAAGTGATCAAGTTTCTACCAAAGGACCTACTCTGATACCAATTGTTGGAAGTAATATTGAGAGGGGGGGGGGGGGGTGAATAAGTGTTTGTAAATCAATAACTTTTTCATTTCCGTAATCAGATTTATATAAGCTACATCGGTAAAGGGAACTCACATGTGCACGCAACTGTTCTTAAGGCAACCAACATATATCTAGTGAACTTATCATTCAGTTAATTCATCATATGTTGATCTTTAATCTATGCATCAATATTTTATTAAACATTAATCAGTAACCATGAGTAGTCAATAACAGAATGAACCATCACACAAAAGAAACACACATGAACACCAAGATTTATGGTAGAAACCCAATGTGGGTGAAAACCACCTACTGTTGTCGTCTCTGTCTTTTTTTAATAATAAGAAAATATGTTTAAAACATTGTACTGGTGTAGACTCATACCAGTACACAGGCTTCTACCTGCAAAAGGCTACAACCTTCTCTTGTTCTCTAGCTTCTACTGGAAGGGAGCTACAAACCCCTAGCTCTTGTACTAGCCCATATGTTTACTAGTACATAGGCACCAACCTATAGAAGGCTACGACCTTCTTTCTTCCTCCAGGGACCACATTTCATAAATTTTTAGACTGGATACTCCTGGAACACAACACCATAATCTGAAGGCCATGTTTCATTCAATTTTTATACTGGACCCATCAACAACATTGAAGCTCAAAATCAATCACCACTGTAATACAACTATCAAATACTTCTGCATCAACCAATTGCTGAAACTCAAACATCACAACTGAATCAATCAATCACTTTGACAACCCATCATCACTGTAGAAAATCACAATCAATCAATCTAATCATTCAGAATAATATCACCAGAATACAGTCACCAGAACCCAAAGCAGAACCCAGAACTCTACAATAGCAAATAGAAGCTACTGAAACATACTTCATAAGGTATATGCTACATCCATGTGTCAAAACAGTGTGTCTATGCACTTTTATCAAGGCCAACCAGCATACACATCTGTAAATATTCATTCATAATTTTGAAGTTATTCTAGACTTCAATTATACACAGATCCTAACATTTACAAAATAATACATGTGTCAATATTCAAATCTAGATTATACATGACCAAAAACACATAATGATAATTCATTTCGAGCCTTAAGATCCCGATCCATCATTAGATCTTGTCCCTCATCAACTACTAAGGTACGTCCTTGGTTGAGATCAAGCAAAGCACTATAAGCCGATAACCTGCATACTAGATCTCACACTTCATCAGATATTCAATACTTGCACACTTGGCCTAATGATCTTCTCCTCCTTATATAGTTTTAGGAGTTTCTCAATACCATGGATCAAAACCTCTTAGGACCAATACCTTGGACCAAATACCTAGGGTCGATACCTCAGACTGAATTCTTTGGATCAATACCATGGATCAAAATACCTTGGACTAAATACCTCAGACCAAAAACTTAGTTTTCCAACATATACACGCTTTTCCTTCCGTGAAAGTGTGTGTGTACATATACGCTACTTGTGTTTAGGGAACCTGCGTGTATGCGCAACTTGGTCAAGGTGAACCTGCGTATACCTCTGTTGAGGCCTCGAAAATCGCTGCAACAACATTGGGGGATAACCACCTGGTCCGGACCTTAGTACAGCTCCTTTTCCGTTTGGGATGGTGGCTCCGAATGGAGATAACGGGACCAGTTTCCCGATAGTAAAATAAAAGGGATGGATGGGTGATGAATAGTCTGCTTTAGTGATAGGCGACTAGCTTATTCTATTGACAAAAATAGGGAAACTAATACTAATCCCGGGAACAACTTATTCATTCGGAATGCAGTGTTAAATAATCTTTATCTATCTAACAGGCATGTAGATGACTCTGTAAAATAAATAAGATACATTCAATCATTCAAATATTACTTCATATGAATAGTCACAATGAAGCGATAAATACAAATTATTGCATTCACTGCTTATATCATCGATACATATATACGATTGAAAGAGAAGCATGTGATAAACAACCAATAGTGGAATGCATAAATAATGCTTCGAAAAACACACACACACACACACACACACACATATATATATAAGCCATAATAGAAAGAGCAATTTAAACAACAATTCATATAACAAAAATGAGTATAGACGCAAATAATAGTACCATGTGAGCTACAGATCAATCCGAAATATCAATCGCTATTCAAAATTCCTTCTTCAACACAGAAATGCTTTCAAACAATGACAGTAGTGCACATTTGCATAAAAACCTTCCTCATTAAATTTAGAATAATTGGTCCAATTTCATAAAAAAATATACCTGAAGTACAATAGTGAAACTTCAGGGTTTAAGTCATATACAAAACTTTACAACCCTTTCTAAATGCATGAAAGGGTCTATAAATACTACTAAGCTAAAAAAATCTATGAAACAAAATCCTACTAAATTGGTATCAGTAAATGCGATATTTTCTCAGGGGCGATCTTGCAGTCGGCAATGTGAGTCGTGACTCAGGTTGTTTGCCCTTAAACCTGAGCTGGCTTATCGCAAGCATCGGCTCCACTTCTGGCGGTTTGTTGAGGCGCAAACTAAATTGGGCAGCGAAGGTGGCATCCTGAATGTCGGGTATAATATACCCGACAGCATCTGTAAGCACTTCAATGCGGCTCTTTGGCTGTATGGCTTGATTAAGAAGAACCAATAAGCATCCCATGTTAAACTGTTGATTCCAGTGATTAATCTTCCGTTTTTCTCCAGCTCCGGGTAGCATGAGTGCTCCAACATCTTTGTCACTATTAATTGACCTAGAGTACATTGGGAAATCATATTAGACAAATAAAGCATATTATTTACTACTTCAACCAAATTTCCAGTGGTTGTTTTGCATCTGTAAATCGCTCTTCCTGCCTTCATTAGTTGCGACTGCCATTCTGTGAATAATATTTCTTTGTGCAATTCCAGAATTCACGGTAGATTAGTCGCTTGGCCTTGATCGGAATCCTGCCATTCTATAAAGTTTCTCAGTGTTTCTTCGGCCTGATCCAAATCAGTCCTTGCTTTTTCTACCTTTTCGCTTATGGACGCTACTAACTCGCACAATGGTTCTACTTGTGTAATCTGCTGACATACGAGCTTAACCTGATTAATCAATGCCTTATTTAACTGAAGTGCTTCTACTTTGAATTCATCTACCTGAGGGAGCTTTTTCGTTTGCTCATTTTGAGTGGTCAATTGAGCGATTTGCTCATCTTTTGCTTTCATTGTCCCCTCAGTCGATATTCTTAATTTCTCCAGTGCCGCCGATAGCTCCCTTTGCCTTTGGATTGCGCTTTCATCAATCCTCTACTTTTCCTCTTGTAATTTCTTAGTTAGCTGATGATTGCTCTGTTGCTACACTAGCAATTCCTGCTCTTCCTGCTCTGCCTTCTGTTAAACTTCCTATAATTTTGCTTGTAGCGAAGAGATGTCTTGGTCCTTGGCCTTCAATAAACTTCTCACCTCCGATGCTTTATCAATGGTAACCGCCGAATATGCTCCAGCGAATTGTGATAGCTTGGTTAAGTCATTGGAGGGGTCGAATTCCTCTTTCCACACAACATTTCCCGTTACTGTTAATTCAGGGAATGGGGAAGGTTGATCAGCTCTTCTCCTTTTCCTCTGTCATTTTACAACAGCTTTATGCTTAGGGCTATAAAATACATCCAAAGGGGGAATCTCTTCAATTTGCAAAATGATTTCTCCCGTTGGATCTTTAGGAATTATCTCTGTTTCTTTTGATTTGGGTAGGCCGCTGGTTTCGCCTGAAACCGATTTCGATGTTGCTTGTTGCGTGTCGCCTTCTTTAGAAACCTCATCATCTTTCGAGCACTCCAGGTTGCTAATGATTGTACTGAATTGCTGCCATTGCTGGAGCAAATTCAGATCAACCAGTGTATCATCATTATTTTTAGAGTTGCCCTCTTCTTGGGCTTTCGCCTGGGTTTCTTCTTGTCGCTGCACATTTTCCTGGGTTACTTCCTGCCTCTGGCTATGCACTTCCTCCTGCTGCTTTGATGTAGTAGGAGGTGGCGTATTACTTCGCTTTTAAGGCTCGCTTGATTTGGTTGTCGTCGGAACAGTCGCTAACAGGTCTAGAGGCAGAGTTTGCAACCTCTGTTCTCTAATTCTCTTAAATTCGACTAGTCTTTCATTGTTGTATACATTTCTGGCAAGAGACTTGACTTGATACAACGATTCAGCCGATGCAAACAAATCCTTGAATCTGTCTTCTTTGTGCTCGACCTTGGCCAATTTGGCCTGGTCGAGCGCATTGTAAGTGATCTTCCTCGGATCATATTGCCTGCTTGGAAGAGTAGCCAGAGTGAGCAAATTCATTTTCCCATCTTCCTTCTCTGCATGTTTGATATCATGCTGGGTATAAATTCCAATTCGTAATGGAAAAGAGGGCCAAACATGTTTTTTCACTTTTTTCAGGGTCTGAGTAACCCCATCAGCATTGATTTGATAAGCTACTTCCCTGGCAAGTAACTTATCGGGGATGTAAAGTGGTAGCACATGTGGCCTGGCCTGACTGCCAAAAAATCTGATGTAGGTGAATTTCTTCTCCCCAAACCAACCTGCTATTACTGTCAAATCTACCCCTGCTTGCTCAGAAATCTTCGAGGCAGGCTTATCAAAAATTGAGTAATGAATTGGCAACATAAAATCGTTGCAGATTTGATAAAGATGGTGCTTATAATTAGTCTTCCACAAATTTTGATAATATATGTGAATGGGTGTGGGGTCTTGCGAAGTCCACCTCCATCCCAGCACAGGAAACTCAGAATTAAAACAAAACACATCCATCACATAGGCACTATAATAGAATGGCGGAATAACCCTCTCTGTGACGCGATAGTTAGACCTGAAATCGAGAATGGATTTGGCTAACTTGTCGGATAATATAACCGCCCAATCCATAATTTCGCCACATGCCACCTCCATCAAGGGGACCATCTCTATGGTAAAATTGGCGGAGTCATGCAATCCCCATAGCCTACATAGCATAATTCCAACATAGCAGTAAGGAGAACATAGGGAGTCAACTGAGTACTTACCCGAGGATTCATGCTTGTGTTTTGCTGGATTCTGTCTCCAGCCTCGAATTGGTTCATACTCGGTCTCGTTCTCTGCTCGAAATTTCTCCAAAAATGCCGCATTATATTTTTTCTCTTCTGTCGGTAGGTGATACATTAGCCTTAGATCTTCGGCTCGAAAAGAACCGAAAATCCTCCCATCCGCAGTGCTAAATAATCTGTTGATAATTGGGAGCTCTTGGATTGCCCACCTTACCACATCCGTATATGGGAGAATTTGTTCCTGGGCCGCTATTCTGTGCAGAAAGGAGTCAGCCAAGTCTTTTAAATTGGCGTCAGATTTGTTGGTATTATCACATGAGATTTCTATCCCGGTCACCTTCAGCTCTTCTGCTTCAATCAAATTATACGTTCCTTGCCAATTGGTCCTGGTAACTCCTAAGCACATCATATCTGATATAAGCCCTTTGTTCTTACCGCTTGGATCAACAACAGCTTGCCCCGCAGCTGGCGAAGCAGTAGGCATTGTAGTCTTCTTGGATTTCTTTCTCATCCCACTTAATTCTGTTTCTGTGGAAGAATCTTGCACAGAGCGAAAGATAGGCGTAACACAGGCAATAATAACATGAATTGAACAAAGTGAAGTATATATATCTGGATGCATTCATAGCGATCAATTGAATTAAGGTGGCCTTAGGATCAAATCCTTGGGTAAATCGCAAGCTTGCTGTTTTCATTAAATGATCATTATGGCCTGTCAATCTCATTAATACCAGTCGCTTCGGTTAATGGCCGAATGATTTATTTGAATCATGCCTTGGGCGATTTGGCGGTTTGAATGCAGATGAGTGGCTTTTCAAAGGATATTGCCTTAATTATGAATAAATCATATTAAACTGCCATTTATGACTTTTACTTTGAAAACTGCGCTTTTTTCCCTTTTCGCAATCGGGCATTGGGGAAATGCTAAGTTATTCCATTGGTTTCGTTTGGAATCCGCGATCACCGATAGCGATATCGCATTGCGTCGGGAATGGCTAGCAGGGTCGTTTAGAATGAGGGCATGGTGAGTCGCTAATCGCTGATAGCGATATTGCATCGCATCGGGTGAGGGGGAGCTTATTTGCACTTTAAGTGTTATCGCCGATTTCCGATTGCCGATTGCCGATTTCGCATCGCATTAGAGCAAGGGTCGTTACTCATGTTACTTTATGCTTTTGCCGATATCCGATAGCGATTTCGCATCGGCAAAAACCAAGATGTCCCTTAAGTTGTGCTTTCTTTGTCATTACGATATGCGATTTTGCGATCGCTTTATCGCAATGATAAAGATAAAACGTTTTATGTTGGGGTTTTTTTATTGGTTTTATTAAAAAGGCCTTTTAATGATGTTTTCTTTTGTTCGAGCCTTTTTGAAATAGAACTTTAAACTGATACCAATTTGAAACAAAAATTAAAAAGGGACCCATTTCACATTATATTTTTAGAATAGTAATGATATGAAATGGGGGGTTGTTGTATGGCACAACAATTGGCAATTCGCTGGAAGAAACAGTTATCTCTGAAAAGTATAGAAATACTTAAACTTTTTGAAAATAGTGATTTTATTCAAAAGGGAAAATTCTAATATAACTAGGTATTGTTGCATTCTAAACAAAACAATACTTTCTTCGCTAATTTCCTCTTTTGTTAAAAATAGAGACATTATAGATTTTAAATTGGTGTTTGTTGGTTGGTATTGATAAAACACAGAACTTTTTCCAAATCAGCTAGTAAAATTAACTCCTTTGTCATAGGTAGAGCCTCTTCTATCAACAAACGTCCATAGTTTCGGCAGGGATACCTTTAAACCATATCATTGTCTATTGTCCCATTCACTTCAGAGCATGATTAACAGAATGAATTCAAAATATGTTTTTTCACATTTTGTATTTCTTTTCATTTTCTGCTATTTTGTCACATAAAAATCCATTGCCCTGGTGTGGTGGCCAGTTAAGTGACAATGCCATTCACTGGTAGTAATCTAACCAAACAAGCTGGCTCATGATGAGACCCCTTGTCTTACAATTGAAGCCATTACCCTGTTTTGGTATGCAGTATTGGTAATGTCGGCTAAAATATTTTCCTATGAACATGGTAAAGCAGGCTTGTAATAAGACCTCTTAACTTTTATCCATTATTCTTAGAATTACAGCCTGAATAATCATGAACTTGGGTAAATGGGATAGACAATTTTCCTCCTTAAGATAGGATGGATGAGAAGGTAAGAGTTTGAGATGCTTAATTTGGATTAGCTTATATTTTAATATTGATAACCCTTCTGTAACCAATTTGAAAAACCTAGAAGGATTTACAAGATTTATAAACTTCAAGAGGGGTTCACTAAGATTGTAGTGTAGTTCCAGAGTGCAATTATAACTAATTTCCTAGAAATCATTCCTTTTGTTTAATACTTCTATTTATTTAAGAGTAAATATCTCATTGCTTGTTTTTGAGAAACTCTTTGAATACAACAAAGGTCAAATAGAAAATGCCTTACAGTTTTATTTTCTAATTTTGCTACAAACTATAAAAATGCTATTAAAAGGAGAAGGGGTTACCTTCTCAGTTGAAAAATTTCTTTAAGATTAGACCATTAACAAGGAGAGAATCTCTCAACCCTGATAAATCTTGTAGCATGAAGGTCAAATGGCCTATCTTTTCACAGATCTGAAACGGTCCAAGCCACATCTTCTGGAATTTGGTGTGTTTTCCTTTATCTTCATGGGCTTTGTCCCATTTCAGGACTAAATCACCGACTTGAAATTGCTTAGAACCAGATGAAATTGAATCAAATGATGACTTGATGATCTGCTGATGTTTTGCATGAATAATTTTGGCTTTTTCTCTTTCTTCTTCTAATTTTAGGATTTGGTCATGTCTAAGCTGTAAAGAAGAAGAAGGATTTTCTTCAATAAATTGAACTAGGGCTAGAGAAGGAAGAATAAGATTTGTTGGTAGTATAGCTTCTTTTCCA
>APFE031170373.1:0-11696 GCA_000404065.3 Pinus taeda
TGCCAAAAGTTCTGTTGTTTTAAGCTATCATTTAATTAAATTAATCTCGATTAATTAACTATAAATCTACGATTAGCATTAATCCCATGGTTTTATTAAGTAAAAACCCGATAGTCTCGGTGTGGTGGTCACATGCTAGATTAAACATTAATAGTTTTTGAATTTTTCTGCTAGGGATAATACTAACCGTAACTGCCCGTGGTAGACCAGGGTCACATGTGGTTGTTACCTCACAGTTTTGGAGCCTGCCACACTCACCGTTTGGTGTATCATCCATTGTATTCACATGAGTGAGCACTAACCGTCGCGGAGTTGTTTGGGGTGCCATTACATAGCTGCCTGCCCAACCGTTTGTAGTAACACTATTTGTGTTCACAAGGGGTGGGATGGCCTATAGGCTGGCCATCCCCTAATCACCTATGGCCCTCCCCTAAGCACCCATTCAAACCATATCAAACTTTAAATACAAACGGTGAGCTAATAGGGTAAGCATCACCTGATAATGGAGGGGGATAAGGTTTGTGGAATGTATATCGAAGGTTGCGAGTTCGACCCGACCTCCACCCAAAATTTTTCTCCACTATCGAGACTATCTAGGTCATTGGGAGGTGCCACGTGGTGACCTCTGAGCCTTCCACGTGGCATTCTTTCATTGGCCCAAAAAACAAACCAGTCAAACTGTGTAACATCACCACCTGTGTAACCCAACAACAAGATGACACTTGGCCAAATGTAATTTGATGTTGACCACCTTTGACCCTACCTAGTCACTTTCCACATCAGTAGTACAGACTACCGACTGTGTAATGACTGGGCATCTTTTTGCAAATCTCGCCTATTTAGTAAAGCGATCAGAACACAATAACGTTATCATACGTACTCGTTTTTTAGTGAAACAAGTCGCATTATGATTGTTTTTCCAAGACAGATGTGATTGTTCAGGTTTCAAACCATTCCGAGAACTTTTATTTTTGAACTAAATACTGAGCGTTTGCTCACTTAGACTAATCAATATATGAGATTTTCTACCAATCAAATCCCACACTTTTATTATCACAATGTATCCCTGTCATATCCAAAACGTACTCAAACAACTCTCCAAAGAACTTCCTCAACCAAACAACCCCATAACTAGTCATGCTAGCAATAATGTACTCAACCTCGGTCGTGCTTAAAGTTACAAAATTCTAATTTCCCACTCATTTGAAATATCATGGAAGATATCATACAAAGAAACACCCAAATGTACTGATCTTATACATGAAAAATCCCAAACAACATTAGTGCATCCATGTAGTCATATATCATAGAAAGAATATCTTAGAACAAAAATTGATCATCCCATGCAAATATCTCAAAATATGCTTGACGACAACCCAATGTGTATGAAGTGAATCAATCAAAATTGACTCAGGTTGTTTAAAACATATATCCAGATGGGTGTTCACACAAAAAATCAATGCTTCAATCAATTGCTGGTTTCCAATTTAGGTTCAATAATATATTTTCATAACTTCAATTCCATCAAAGTGTTCAAGAATTTCAATTTTCATTTTCCAAATAATTCATCTTGCCAAGATTCTTCATATTGAACTTCAAAGGCTAACTCCCTCTTACTTTGATCATCGGAGGTTTGTTACTTGCCCAAAATAAATCTCCATCATAAAAACCAATATAAAAGGCATGCCTTAGACCACTTGATGTAGATATTCAGATCGACACATCTTCCAGGCTTCACCAGGTAACTATCAATGCAGATACCATGAATCTTGCTTCAAACCATACAATTCTTAAACCAATATACTCATCCTCACACAAATCAATACTATGCAAATCAACTAAGTCTATTTATGAAGCCTTAAATGTCAAACTAAAAAAAATATCAATGGCATGAAAGTTTATGCCAATATCACTATCCAACTTTTGAATCTAGGTGCTAGGTAGATCTCACACTCAAATACGAAGTTACAAGCTTATCTATTGTTATGTCAAGAACTGTCATTTACCAAGCAATATCCAGGCAAAATTTATCAAGCCATTTTCATGGTCATAATATGAATCATATTATAAATGCATACTCCAAGGATAAGTCATATAAGTTTCTACCATGCATAAAATTATTGCATACTGAATCACAATTGTTTAATTAATGTGACAAATGCCAATGATGCCAATATAGAATCATTGAGAGTCGCTATGCCCATATTGTCATGTCACATCAAGGTAAATCACCATTATCAAGTACCAAATCAAATCAAAACTCTAATTTGTTATCACCACTAATTCAATCAATCCATAAGACAAAACATATCTATGAACTATCATACATCATGTCAAAGTTCGAAGACATCATTAGTTATCCAAGCCAATATTTCTCGTATATACTAATTCAAGCTAATACTATTATATACTAACTCAAATGATCAAGTCAAGGAAAACAACATATTGATATGCATATTTCGGTCTCCTACAAACACAAGATTAGCCAAGACATTTACATTCTTTATAATAAGTAAAAAATTATGTAAAAATTCCCTGCTTATATAACATGTTTGTAGGGTTGTCATACACTTGGTGAGTTCTTGGTCTCATGCATAAGGATTTAGATTTTATAACCTATAGGCTCAACCACACCCATAGGCCTTCTTCCATGTAGTTGGGAGGCTTATAACCACACCCTTAGGCCTTTCTCCCAACAGTTGGGGCTTGGACTAGAAGAAACCTTTTATGCTCAGATTATAACTTGCCAAAACTTCTTTAACAACATAAGATGGTTATTCATGACCAAAATTCTTCCTTTAACAATCAAGTGTCTTCTTTTCAAATAATAATAGGTGTTAAAATCTCATGAAGTGTTTCTCCCTTTGAATGAGAAGCCTCTTCAATCATCACTATCAACCTATCTATCATAATATTGTCATGCTACAACAAAAATGTTAGATCACAAATTATATCAGGTTCTCAATTATATATCATAACAAGTCATCATAATGTAATCAAACAATCATCAAGTGTTAGTTTCATATAAGAGTATCTTCATACTTCAAGGATCATAATCACAAGATAAAATCAAGGCATCCAATTCTACCACATGTCAGATTTACCAAAATCAACAAGAGAATCAATCTTATTGTCACACTTCCATCATGCTTATCTCAAGCATTAATAACAACACCAAGTTACCATATATCAAAAACAATGTGCTAGACATCTATATAAGATCAAGAAGTCCATCATGTCTAAAAAGTAAGATGCTTGCCAAATATCAAGAGCACCAATATATATCACATATAAATCAAACTTACTTTCATAATCATATATGAGTTATTCATGAAGGTGATATTCCCATCATACCTTAGGGCTTATCTTTTCATCCAATATTGCAACTGAAACAATATATTATACATACCTTATAACATTAAGATACCTTTTCACTTTAAATCACTTGTCATGGACAACTGTAGCTCCTCATTTCTTGCACTATCTATCTTTTCCTGGACATCAGATGATCCTCAAGAAGGATCCACTTATCACATTTCATCAAAAGGTTAGAAGTATCCAAGTAATAAAATATACATGCAAGAAGTATAATCAATGATCAAATCAATAAACCTAAACAAAAGTAAGTACATAAAGAAGTAGAATAAATTGAAGAAGTACTTATCTTCAATGACAGGCGATCATCTCCCTCTTGAACTAGCTTTCAAGAGGCATGATTTTCTATTGTCCATATAACATTGTTTCCTTCACTATATTTCAACTAACTTCATCAACAACGAGGCCTAAATGAGACTGTCCCATCTAGTGCTAGAACAAACCTTTCACAAGTGCTAGAACATATTCACATTGATCATTCTAGGCTTTCTAGATTGCATATCTCAAATCTTTGTCATAATTCATGGTTTCTTCCAAGCCCTAATCTCATAATATCCATCAAACCCTAATAACAAAATTGCCTAGGGTTTCCTTCAGACCCTAGTATTATTTTAGGTCTTGTCCACCTTCTCTTGATTCCATCAATGGTGTCTTCATAGGGGTGATCTTCAATGACTTTTCTTTTAAGCATAACCAGTTGATCCAGGACCAGCAACTCTAGGCCAGCTAGCATCTAAGCCAAAGCCATCCAGCCTTTGCTACTACCCTTACCTAATCATTCATCACCGTCACTACCACCAGCTTATCCACCACCTTCTGGTTATTCAGTATTTTGAGAATATTAAGCCTAAACTGTTGACTCTATCCGATATTGAGTCAGTTTACCACCCAACAGCCATTGAAGCAGTTGCTGGTGGTGATCTTCTCGACCTCGCTCGTGTTTCTATTGTGCTGGTTATATTCCCATGCTTGCTCCCTATGGCAGGTAACTATCTCTCTGGAATCATGTTAATTTCTCTTAGGGATATATTATTGTTTTCTTTAGATAATTGCATTTCATCATTTAGATATTGAATTCACCCCACAACATCATATGATTATTTAGTTTTACATTATTATTCAACAACATATGCAGCTAAATAGAAAGAACAATATTATTATCAATGTAGTGGAATATAAAGAAAAAATGGAAGAAAAACATTCACACATAGAGACACCAGGATTGGTTGGAGACCAGGGAAAAATCACTACGTTGAAAACCCTTTCAAATTCTTCTTCTTATTATATTGTCTTCAAATGTTCAATAGAGAGAGTACATCATCAAGAGTTAAAGTCAAATTTTGACTAGTTAATATTCAATATCCAAGTATGGAAATAGTAAACAACAACAATGTGATCCCTAACCAATCAAAGTCAATGGTCAAAACAACCTTCCAAGAGATTGAACAATGAATGCAATCATACTACAAATTCCTTCAATCATATGCGAATTCATGTAACCACACATGAAAAGATTCCTACAACGCGAAATCATGTAACCACACGTGAATTCCTATAATAGCAAATTCTTGCAATCATATGTGAATTCTTGTAACCACATGCAAATTCCTGTAATAACAAATTACTGTAATCATATGTGAATTCCTGTAACTAAACGTGAATTCCTGTAATAGTAAATCCCTGCAATCATACACAAATTCCTGTAACCACATGTGAAAAAATTCCTGCAATCATATGCGAATTCCTGTAATCACATGCAAATTCATGTAATAACGGGCAAACACCTGTAATAACACGCGAATTCCTGTAATCGCGAATTCCTCCAATTTGTATGAACCAATGAAGAGAAGATGTATGTGATGAGTGTGTCCAAATGAGGTTAAGTTTACTTGTATTTATAGGCTTCCAAGAGTGTCCAATTTGCTTTAGGGTCAAGCTGATCAATTGTGCATATGTGGGTTTTTCTTCAAAAGTACATTTTCCCTTATCCAAATTGAGCGCTTCAATAGTCAAAATTGGTCCTCTCAAAAAGAGGAATCTCATACCATGATTGGAATTTGTCACTGATCTACCAAATTAACATAAACATAGTTTATATTTGGGTACAATGTTCATTAGAGGATTATATAAAACATTGATTCGGAACTCAAAAAGGAAATTGTTCTTTACCCATTTGCATTTTACAGGGCATCTCGAGAAGCATGAACTACAAGATCTTTGAACAAAAATCAGTTATTGTTAGGAGCACCATGATTAAGATAGTGGAATATTATTCAGAGATTGGACCTAGGAAGAAGATACAAAATAAGAGAAAGGTCAGTAGAAGGGACATATGGAGGAACTTCCCTACCAGTTTCTTTGATGGTGCATGTACACAAAGGAAATGCAAATGTGGTTCCTACATTATTATAGTGTTGGGTAGATACTATCATTTTTAGTGGGAGGGTGAGATTGGTTCCAACAACCATGCAGAAATCATTGATTTATGGGGTGTACTTATCTGTGCCAAATAGTTGGGTCTTGATGGCCTACATGTGCATGGAGATTCAAAAGGACTCATTGATTGGGTCAATGGGCACTCATAATTTTAGCCTGCACTACTCACAAATTAGATGCACCACATTCATACTTTGGAGAAGTCCTTCCAACAAATATCTTTCAAGCACATCTATAGGGAGCATACTAGATCACATACATTCTATAAAAGAGAGGAGTTGCAAAGGATCCAAGTGTGATCTATTTTCCTTATTTTGTCTAAGGTTATTTGCCTAATGTAGGAAGCATTAATATCATATAGGATCTCTTTGTAGATTCTTATTGTTTCTATTGTGGTGTTTGATAATTTTTTGGAACAACTCTTTGTGATGATAAATTTCATATTGAACAATTTCCAAATATGATGGTTTGATTTATGTATTATCCTGTAAAGAAACACATTCACACCAATATAGAAATCAGGAAAATCTAGATGTTTTTTTTTTAACACAGGAAAGATCTATATCGCATGTATTCTCTTTTTTGAAATAAAAAGAAAGTATATTTTTCTACTAAAAAGTAATGTGTCTAGCTACTAGGACTTCCTAACATATTTCATTAGAGTTTTGGTCCTCTTGTGGATGTCATCATTCTGAGTTCTCCATTTTCATACACCCACCCATAATTGTTTTTCTTTTTCTCGAGTGAAACTAAATTTTCAGTGAGTTTAAATGAAGCCCAAATGAAACCCATCAAGGAGAAAATACATAAGCTTTCATGAACCAAATTGGAGGCTATAAAATCGAAACTTCAATACCTATAGTTTTGAAATCGTTTTGTGTTATATTCGTCCATTTTAAATCTAGAACCTTCAAAATTTTGAGACTCCCAGATAAACAACCACTCAAAATAATGGATAAAATGTATGCAGGAAAATATGTTTCTTATAGTTCCATCAGTAGGTTATAATACTTACCAGCCTTATGGGGAAAAAAGTCCAATGTTTTAGGGGCACACGCATCTATTTCCATGAATAAAATGTTCCCATGACTTTATCCACGTCTACCATTGAGTGCATGCTCTGAATTGGATCATTATATTATTTTTCATCCATCTCGATGCATTTGGAGTGGAAAACATGGAGGAATGAGCTCATTGGACTATTTTTACCAGTGGGACCTAGTTTGGCAAAACGAGGTCCGAAATATTTTGGGATCATTTCAAGGCATGAAACAACGTTTTTTGGGGTAAAATTTTTCCTCGTAAGCATTGCAAATTTTCATGCTATTCTACACACAAAGAGCTTTCCAATGGCACAAGAATCACATCAATTGGAGCCTGTATGCAAAAGTTATGCCACTCAAAAGTTGACCTTCCTGTTTTCACACCTATGGTTCAGGAGAATGTCGTGCCAACCCCCATTATTCATGGAAAAGGCATTAGCCACATGTTTGTGATGTAAAAGACTCTAGAATATTTTATTTTGTCACTCTAGTTAAGAGTTTATGTAGTCAAACTTAACCACTAACAGGCTATCTGATCTGAAATGGAGCAGATTAGTAATGTTGTGCTAATTCCCCATTCAGATTAAAGCCCGATATGCTTATAATTTTCTTATCAAGTGCTTAAGGATTCAATGCTTTTGCTTAATTAATTGATTCCCATGAGAGTTTCTTATGTAAATGTTAGAAACAATTTAATATAAAACATATGTTGAACAACAAAAAAATATGAACAAAGAACATCAAAATGCAACACACAACACAGAGATTTGATGAGGAGTTCACCCCTCCCGGGCTACATCTCCTTGGTCCAACTTCCAATGCTTGGACCTCTCTATTATGCTCAAATTACAACAAAAGTGTATTTACAATGATCAAATGCCTCTGAAACCTGTCTCAATGAGTTTAAAATCCCCAAAAACACTAGCATTCACTCTTTTTGAATCCAATTTGGATAAGAACTAAAGAAGTTATGACTTATCCTAGTTCTTCCACTATTCATTTCAGAAAATGCTCCAAATCTAACCAAAACACACATTTCCAGTCCAAAATCTGTTGATGGAGCAAGAAATTTGCCGCACAGTGGGCCATAACCTGTCAGCTGTATCACAAATCACAAACGCGAGTGTTTGCTGGTGGAAGGTCTTATTAACATAAATAAGCATTGCGATTGCGATATTGGTAGACCTGACAGGAACTTAAACTGTTACATATAAAATCCTGCATCCGGAGTCTTATCGCTAATTGCAATCGGCTAGTGTTTGCAGGCATAAGATCTTGTTAACACAACAAAATGATGCGATTGCGATATCGACGGACCCGACAAGAACTTAAACTATTACATATAAAATCCCATGTCTGGGCTCTTATCGCTCATCGAATTCGGCGAAGAACCAATGACAACCTTTATCGGGACTTGTGTTTTCCTACGATATGCGGCTGCAATATCACATTGTAACCGAACCTATCGGGGGTCGATTTTCATAATACATGTCCATCTGCGATTTGCAATAGCGATTAGATTGCATTGCAACCTGTCTGCGCTACAGCCTATTCTTTAACCATAACCACTTACCGCTACGATATACAATATGCGAGGGCCAATGGTGGGCTACCACTTGGTGTCGCCTCATTCGATGAATACCTTGCCACATCATCCCAATCCTGCCATGTAGACAAGCCAAACTTGAATTTTGACTTGATCTAACTTTTGCATATGAACTCAAATTTGAGTGCCGTTCACACCATTGGATTTAGAATGATGAGCTCTTCAATCTGAAGCTAAGTTTGACAAGATTACAACAATTTGATTTTTGAGCATAATTCTAAGCACCTGATAACTATCAGGCTTTGTTATAATTGGGCCACTAGGAGGAAGAGGCATTCCATTTTTTTGAGAGAGTTTTGTTCCATAGTTGAGTAAAGATAGCCAGGAGAGATAGGAGGTAGAGCACACCGAGCAGATCTGTGCACTGTATTAGCCCACATGCCACAAACATTACTTCTTTGTATCTACAACCATATTTCCAGACAAAGAAAGAAAGCGAAGCGACCTCACCTTCCAGCTGGGTTTTCTCCCGAAATGGTTTCCCAGATAATATATCTTGTGTATTATGTGTGTGTGAGATTATTTTTTCGTTGCCTAGCTTTATTATTGATTTACTTTTACATGCATGCACTAATTATTGTTAATTTTAAATATCTAGAAATTAAATAAAATTGTAATGGTGTAGAATCTCATATTTTTAATATAATATTATCAGATATGTTGTGACAAACTGTCTAGTGGAATATCCACAGCAGTGTACAGATCATTTTTAATTAGAGTAGGTTTATTTGGGTATTTTATGGAGATTGCAGTGGTCTAGATTTATGACAAATCATGAAACCCTCATCATGGGCAACAAATCTGTAAATGAACCTTGTGATCCTGTAGAGGTGAGGTTTTCATGGCTCGAAGAATAAGTCACGTATATAAACCACAATGTAAACTCCTCATGGTGGCCCTAACAAATAAGCTGGGATATTTAGAGAAGAAGAGGGTTCAAATGCAGAGGACAAACTAGAAGGAGGATCGGGAGAATGGGAAGATGTAGAGAACCAACCAAAGAAAGAACTTGGAAAAGATCAACCTAGTTCGAGTGCCATAAACCAATCCCTGTTTAAAGTGGAAGAAAAATTTGATATCAAGCCAAACCATGGTGAGATCGATGCTCTGAAGCTGAACCACTGGTTGCAACAACTGGAAGCTTATTTCAGTGTCCATCAGATCAAGGAAGGGCAGAAGATCTCATTCATGCATCTGAAATTGGAGGGCGATGCACTGATTTGGTGGGAGAGACACACCATAACCCTGAGGTTGGAGGGAGAACCTCGAGTGACTAAGTGGGAGGATTTAAAAACCCTCATTAAGTCACATTTTTATCCTATTAGGTATGTGGAAGACCAATGGATTTGGTGGCATTACTTTAGGAAAATGTTGAGCCAAAGCATCTAGGAGTACACCACAGAATTAAAAAATATGGCTATAATGTTTGGTATCTCTCTAAAGAACCCATATTTACTCCTCACGTATTTGGGAGGTTTGCACTGCCATCTGCGTGAGAAAGTGATGTTTTTCAAGCCCAAAATGGTGGATGAGGCTTGTGTACATGCACAATACCTAGAGAATATAGGCCTGAAAAGAGCACAATCGAGTGGATCAAAGCAAAAGGAGCAACGAGATGCTTCTAAGAGGGAAAGAAGAAGAAAAAATGGGGAAAAGATAAAAAGATGACAACCACAACACACTAGTGCAAAGATCATAACAACCACTACAACATTGATGGGCATACAGAGGAGAAGTGCTGGAAATTGCATCCAGAGCTAGATCCAAAGAACAAGAAGAAAGATAATAAGAAGAAGAATCTCATGATCACTGATTCAAGCAACCAAGTTGAAAGAAACTCATACGTGGAAGAGAAGATCGTCTGTACATCAGTGTAGAAGGAGGTGAATCTGAGTAGCCTTCTACAACAGGAAGAGAAAGAAATGACCAAAATCTTGCATGTAAATATATAGGTCAAGAAGATGACGATTGATGCTATGTTTTACTTAGGATCACATGAAAATTTCATTGTAGCATATCTAGTCAAGAAGTTGAGCCTGGAAGTTTGTGATAATCCAAACCCATATTCATTGGGATGGGTACATAAGGATGCATAGTTGAAGGTAACAAAACAATGTAAAATTAGATTTTCTATCAGTGTTGATTTTATTGATGAAGTAGATCTAGATTTGGTTCCCCTTGATGTATGTGTAGTTGTGTTTGGGAGTCCATACATGTACATGCATGATGCAATATTCATGAGGAGAGCTAACCAATATCGGCTCATCAAGGATGGAAAACCATTCATCATCAACGTGTACAAAGGTAAGTTGAAAATTTCACTGGTAAGTGCTATAGGTTTTAACCCTATACAGAAATTACCTGCATACAAATTCTAAAACACAGAAAATAAACAATGCGAGAGCATAACACATAAAACACATATACACAAAGATTTTCCCCTGGATCCCAATACCGGGACTACCACTTTGATTTTTCATTATGTTCCTTTTAATGTTATATTACATATTTATACATGTCAAAGCATCCAATACCATGGACTGAAAACCATCGCGTCCAAAAGCATGGACCGAAAACCATTGCATCCAAAAGCATGGACTGAAAACCATTGCGTCCAAAAGCATGTGCGAAAATCATGCACAAAACCATAGGTGGGTTCGCCCAAACTAACATAGGTTCCAAAACCAAATTTTTTAGGGGTGCTGCCCCATACTCCATAGAGTGGGGTCACCTCCACCCCTCAAACCCCCTGTGACCCCCCCAGTACGCAATTGGTAAAACGAAGGGGGGGCTTTGCCCCCCCTCTAATCCCTCGGTTAACTACGTGGGCTAGTCATGGAAAGAATATAACACAACCCAACATTCTCCCACTTGTTGTTTTCTTTCCACAGGGGGCCACAAGAGAGTTTAGTTATTTATTCAGCCCTACAACACCCATTGTTTCTCTACACCAAGAGAACTTCTCAGAGCTCATAGATTTTTTCAATGCATTTGCAGTATTCTTCAAAGTGTCCATCTTTACCAGCAACACCTTTTTGTCTTATATCATATCCCTCACAAAGTGATACTGAACATCAATGTGCTTTATCTTTGAATGATATGCAGGTTTCTTTGACAAGAAAATTTCACTTTTTCTATCACAGTCTATCCTTATATTTCCCTGTACTAACCCCATACTTGAACACAATCTTTGCAACCAAATTGCTTCCTTGCTTGCATGAGTGGCTGCCATGTAT